>ML808957.1:14834-32199 GCA_009831015.1 Picea engelmannii | reverse complement strand
CTCATGTATAAAAGAGAGTGTTGTATCTTCATGAAGGGGGGGGGGGGAGATTTGTTATGATGCAGATTGGATTCATGAAAACACTCTTTTTTGTAAACCTACTTGTTGAAGATTAATGCAAGTTTGAATTCAATGATCTTGTGTGTCTTTTAGAAGTTATCATCTGCTGATCTAAAATCTTCCATGTTGGCATCGACAAGGGCCACCAATCCAATTTGGTAAGCTCATTGTAAATTATTAGTGTAGATTTTCATTTCATGTACTTGTTATTTTGATTTCATATTATTTTGTTTTGATTTCACTATTAGAATTTGTTGCAAAGTGTGGCAGTCCAGGAACAATTGGATCTCCATCTTTCACCATACATGAGATTTAATGGAGCATCCCACTACACATAGATTTCTTTTCCAGAATTGATTAGGTTACACCTTTCTAACACATGAAAAATCAAGACCTCCATCTCTCACCCTACATGCACCTATAATGGAATGCTGCGAATGTGCAAAGTGTTAATTTTTGTTAGTTTAGTTGCTCCAGGAGATAGAATCAAAGATTCATCTTTTCCTTTCATGAGCTAATAATGAATAGTTCCATCACCTGAGCAAGATATTTAGATCATATGCTTGTTTATGAGTTTTTCTTTCTGAATTTTGAAATGTGTGGAGAATGTTATCTTTGAAGTGTGAAAACATAGTGTTGAGTTTTGAATGTCTCTTCTTTATGATATACTCATCAGACGTAGATAAACTACATGTTGTCAGCACATATAGTGCATCAACTCTACTGATTACGAATCCCATATTGACATATAAATGGGTGCAATATACTAAACATATATTTACACCAACATTTTGATTTTATGGATACACTTGGAAGTCACCACAAACTTCCCTTCTAATGTCTGAACAATATCGTATACATCATTTTTTAAGATATACTGGTATTGTTCTCTTATGGTATATTGCCATACCTGTTCTCTTGTTTCTTCTTCAAGGATATTCAGAATCAATGAAGTAGCTCATTACTGAAGGATAACTTTGAAAAAATCTTTTTCTTTCTCAAGGTGTCCTTTTAGGGAATTGTGTGTTTCTTTGTTTTCTAGCAGAGTTTTGTTAACCCTGGGCATGCCTTTTATGCCCTATTGTAATATCTATGGTCATATCAACTGGAGTAGTTGAATTTGTTGGAATATTGCATGTCTTCCTCTGAACTGCTAAAGATATTATCTCTTTCTTTTTATTTTGTTTTGACTCCCTCCGAGTCAAGTAACTCTCTCTGAAGTATAAAGGAGTGGAATCTTCTTTTATTGCTTGTTATATATTTTATGTCTTATTGAACAACATAATAATCAATAAAATAATGTTTGGACTCCCGTACCAGGGATAATGGTTCAATTCTTGAGGGATCCCATACTAGGGATAATACCCTTCATTTATTAAGAATGCGATAAACTATAAAATTAGAGATCAAATGATTTACCTAGGTTTGTAGTCATGTTTAGTTTTGAGTTTGTTTTTAGAGGAAGTCCTTCTCCTCTCTCTTATCTTAATTCTTTTGAGGTGGATTTGGATCAATGTCAACAGTAGAAGCATATTGTCTTCCCTTCTTCCTGGTTGGAAAATTTCTTGCATAGTTCCCATATTTGTCACATCTGAAGCATTGAATTTCTGACACATCTCTTCTTTGATTATGACCTAGGTTTGATGAAGACTTCTTGTTGATTAAGGTTGGTTGTTATTGATGTCAACCCTTGAATAAATATCGGTAGAAAAAAGGTTTGAGTAATGGAACCAAGCTTGTTTGATGTAAAATGACTCATTATTGTCTTGTCATGGTTGATAAGAAGTATAAATGGATGAACTCCAAAGTAGTCCCCTTATGGTGAAAGCCCTCACAGGAAGACACTTTGCATATTGAGTTATCCTAAAATTATGGTTAGAAAACCCATGCTTAATTGTGGAATAATGAGATGAAGGTTAGTGAATTTTTTAGTGAAACTATTGTAGATGGATAATGCTTGTCATGCCATTTTCGGTGGTATGTGGAACATCACATAACTCCTCACGGTTAGGGAGTTATGGCCATGTGAAGTTGGAGGATCCTCGCGGGTCATATAGAATCCCCTAAAAGTCAAAGTGTTTCCAAAATAAATTATTTTAAATGGAGAAATCCCTAAAATGAGGAAAGTGTAATGCTACATGAAAGTATAAATAAGAGGCAAAGCTCTCTCATTTAATCACACTTGAACACATTGAATATCTTTTGTTGTGTGAGGCTTATTGTAAGTACTCATTGATACATATGAAGTTGCGAAACTCTGAATTAGTATGAAGGGTTGATGAAGAAATTCTTAGAATTACATCGAATGCTAAAAAACCCTATTTTCCGAGGCGTACACGGGCTAGATATGTATAGGGTGCATACATATTGAGGCATATGCAGGCTGGCTGTGTATATGGTGCGTACATGTTGGTAAATCCATGAAACTTGAGAAGATGAAGATGCAGAGGTTCTAAATTCTGAGATCAAGCTCCCTGGAAGGTCTACAGTGCTCAGATACATCAGATCTATCCATTAATTCAAAAGGTATGTCTTATTTCTATGAATAGTTGGATTTTTATGAATGCATAAGAAATGGTTATGGATATTTGAGGATTCTCCCTAGAGAGACTAGTGGCTGCATGGGATCTTCTGCATAAGTCAAATATATAGAAATACAGAGCTAGTATATTTATCATTGATACTTCTTGTTGAGGCACATCTTGTATTTCTTGGCATATGGATAATGTTTTTTGTGGTACATGGTTGAGAGATTTTATTTGTGAAGTGATTGATGTATTGAGAGGCTAAATATCAAAAATGGTCTGATGACTAGATCATGTGAGGGTTATTATACTTGTTCATGATTACACATACCTATACGGCACATGACTAGAGAGAGATATATATGCTTTGGGTAAAGGTTATGCATGAGGATGCATGCACATGATACAATTACAGTCTGGATATAGTGAAAGGTTAAAGATCTATGTGAAAGAAGTAATAGAGGGTCAGACATTTTCAAGAGAAAGGAAACCCTAATTTTTAGAAGGCATACGCAGGCTGCATAAAAGTTTGGTCGCGTACATACACAGGCTGCATAATCGATAGGGCGCGTACATATGCATGTTGTAGCACTACATGTCGCATACATGTTGTATTTTTGTTGATACATGTTCAGATCTGGTACAAATTGATTACAGGGAAGTTGTACAGGTTGGATGCAGGTCAGTGGTACAAGTTGATATAGTTTTACAGTGGTATATCTCACAGTGATAGTGTGACATTGGTTCCATCATTCTACTTCTATGTTAGGGTGGTTGGACGAGGCAAAGAAAAGTGGTTGTAGCCACCTTCTGGGTATAGCCAGAGAACATAGGGGGTTGTAGCCTCCTTCTAGTTGTAGCCAACGAATAGGGGAGTTGGAGCTTCCCTCATGTTGTATCCTAAGAAGAAAGGGGGTTGGAGCCTCCTTCCAGTTGCAGTTGGAAAACAAAGGAAGTTGGTGCTTCCAATGAATGTAATTATTCAAAGACATATAAGAAAAAAAATTCTGTGGTTTTCTCCCTCTTTGGGTTTCCATGTAAAACACTGGTGTACTATGTATGTGTATGATTGCTCATTTGTTCATTGCTTATTTACTCTGCAGTTATTGGATGATAATTCTACATTGATATAATACTTGGAATATATGGTTAAAAATGATTTAATTGATCTATTACTAATTCACCCCCCCTTCTTAGTAATCCAACAATTGGTATCAGAGCAGGATTCTTCAGAAATCAGTTTAACCACTAAAAGGTAGATCATGGAGAGAAACAACTTGTATAAAAATGGAATACCACAGTTTAATGGATAGAAGTATGCATTTTGGAACATAAGGATGAAAACATATATACAGGCATGGGGATTTGAAATTTGGCAATCAATTGTATATGGATACACAACACCAACAATTCCACCAACAAATGACAAAGCAATGAAACTCGTTTAGAATAATTCCAAATCCAAAAATGCACTTATGAATGGTCTTAGTGAAATGATATTCACCAAAGTTGCACATTGTAAATCCGCTAAAGACATTTGGGACAAACTTCAAAATATTTATGAAGGAGATTCAAAAGTCAAAGAAGCAAAGCTTCAAACTTACAGAGGTCATTTCGAACAACTTAAGATGAAGGAAGATGAAAATATTGCAGCTTACTTTTTACAAGTTGATGAAATAGTAAATGAAATCAGAGGATTGGGAGAAGAAATCAAAGAATCTGTAATTGTTCAAAAAGTACTAAGATATATTCCTATGAGATTTGACCCTAAGATATCAACACTAGAAGAAAGATCAGATCTAAACTCAATAATCATGGATGAATTACATGGAATCTTCATAGCATATGAAATGATAACTGAACATTAAAATTCAGATATAAAAGAAGCACCCTTCAAAGCATCCAAAAAGTCAAAGCAAAAGGGAAGGAAAAAGAAGAACATAGAAGCAGCAGTGACATCTCAGAAGATGATGAAGAAGTCGCCAACTTTGTCAAAAGACTAAACAAGGGAACTAACGGTAGGTATAGAGGTAAACTTCCTTTAATTTATTTTAATTGTGATGGTATTGGTAATTTTGCTAACAAATGTCCTCATAAGAAAAAGAGAAATGATGAAGGTTAATCAAAAGGAAAACAAACATATACGGGAAAAGGAACCACACATAAAGTTTTCAAGAAAAGATTATGCACCAAAGAAGACATTTCATCATCAGATGAAGATGAAGTCAGTGATAATGAGACAGAAAGAGTTCTATTCATGGCAGTAGAAGACTCTGATAAAGAAGACTATGAAGAAGAATATGAAGAAATCGAAGAAGAATATGAAGAAGTTGAAGAAGAAATTGAAGAGGCAGAAGTTGACTACCGAGATGAATTAATGTGTGCCATATAAGTTATCAGAAAAGAAAAGAAGAAAAACAAGAAACTACAAGAGGAACTAGGCAAGAAATAAGACACTCAAGAACTAGAACAAATGATCACAAATTTGGAGGTTCAAATAGAAGAAGATAAAAGAATTGAATAAGAACTCAAAGAAAAACAAGAAGAAAAAGACAAGATCATTGGAAATTTGGAAGCAAAGATTGTCACATTAAGAAATGATCTTCAAAATACAAATATGCAGAACAACTCAAAAGTTTTGGATGACATTATCAACAGTAAAATATCTCATCATGACAAGTTTGGGCTTGGATACTGTTAGTCTATAATTTTTTCTTGGTTTAGTGAGAAAGCCTTATTCTAAACCCTTCTTACCTACACTTCAATTTCTGTTTCCAGTTGATTTCGTTCTTTGTTTTTAGTGTCATATGGTTTGCATTTTAGTTTTTGAATAGTTTATTTAAGTTTGATTTTGAAAAACATTGTTTAAAATTGAAGTGTCTCCTTTTATGCCGTTTGAATTTCAAAATTTCAAGTTGTCAAACGTGCTACGGGAATAAGCCTATTCCCGTAGCGCCAAATAATCATGCCATAACTTGCGCCTGTTAGCTCGATTTAGTTATGATGACACGATTCATGAATTGAGAGATCCTGTGCTCCCACGAAAGCTTAGCAATCATTTCCAAATCCAATAGTTTCAGAATATAATTTCTATGCACGCGCGCAGGGTTCATTTCAAAATCACATGTTGCTTGATGATCATTATATGTTACCTATTCGAAGTTGGTTTAATTCAGGCTTGCAGAGAGAAATGCAAATATCCATTCAAAGTAGCAGGATACACTAACAATTGCAGGTGGTGAATTTGGAATGTGAAGACGTCAGTTGCAGAATCAGGTTTAATGGTGCCAAAGGCAAATGCGATCAGATTGCCATGGGTTGTTTCAACAATTCCGTTTCCAATTGCAGAAAATTGTTACTCATCTTAACAAAAAATTGAAGGGAGGAGTTTTCATCTATGTGAATAACTATAATTTCATTCTTAACATAATCAACAATGAAAAGGCCTTAGGTTTCACTGAGACGGTTTTGGCGTGTTGTGGAGATGGCCCGTATAATGGCCATGTGGGTTGTGGGTTGGATGTAGGATGGTTAACTTGCAAGGATCCACATGAATATGTTTATTGGGATAGATTTCATCCAACCAAGAGAGCCCAGACGTGTACCATTTGTTAATCAGGTTCCTCAAGTTCCATTATATCGACCTATCACAGTATTGCGTCAGCATGCACTGTATGTTGATGCTTATGCTTTACAAACATCGGATCCTTATGTCTCTGTGTATCAGAGGTAGGCTCTACCACCTTTAGATCCATTTCCTGTAAGAAAGGGGCTGGTATCGAATTTTGATTAACATGGTGTGGATCCAGGGTTTGAATATTTACACTGTCAGAGAATAAGAAAGAAGATTTACCTTGATGAGATCAATAGGGATTATGTGCCAAGAAAAGCTGACTATGGTGGAGCTACACTGTGTAGAGATGACTTTACATCTCTGCCTGGGCATTCATATTCTTCACTGATTGGGTCATCTTCACTGTATCGATGCTGACTGAAATTTTATGATTTCTGGATGATTTGGTTGCTTACAATTTTAAATTGTTAATCTTTGGAGATCTGTTTCATGATCTATTTCAGTTTTTTAGGTTGCTAGCAAGGTGAAAGAAATCAAGCAAATCTCCTATTTCAAGCCAAAAAACCGCATGTCTGCCAAGGTGGATTTTTAGACTTTATCAAGGCAACTCTTGAGCGGTAATGTCAGATTTTCAGGCATATAATCAGCAAATTCAAGCTCAAAGAATAGATAAAGGACACCTGACAACAGTAACCTTCTAGCCAACAATAGACCCCATCATTTCAACATACAAATCCAACAGTTAAACATTGAAAATTTCATCGAAGGATTTGATCAATCTAAATCAACATATCTAGGCAACAACTTGAGTGACAGATTTTATGGAGGAAGAAAAGCACATGCCATTTTGAGATTAAAGAAGAATGCTGCTATTAAAGGGAAAAAAGAGAAATGTGTGCCTGTGCCTCAAGACCCTAGGAGGAAATCTACAAGAGTCACCAACAAGTACAGGCTAAGGCCCAAAGCCATGTTCAATTCTTCAATCAAAAGAGAAGATGTCATAGTGATAGAATACCATTCTGAAAATGCAAAAGCAGATATCAAATGAAATACAAGAATGTCTCCAATACATAAAGAATCATTAAAAGAAGAACTAGAAAAACTACAGGAAATACTCTGTTTTTTACCTGTTATAGTCTTTATCTTCAAGAGAGGTTACAGAATAGATGGAGAGGAATTTGATGAAACAAAAAGAGAATTTTGTTGGGAACATGTCCCTTCACAAAAACCTCTCTCATTTCTTACAAATATATCACCATTTAAGATATTCGAATTGATCTTTGAGGGTTAATTTTCTGATAAGCTACAAGAAATACTCTGTTATTTTTTCCTGTTTTAGTCTTCTTCTTCAAGAGATTTTGCATAACAACTGGAGATGAATTTGATGAAACAAAAAGAGGTTTTTTTTGTTAACATTCTCCTTCACAAAAACCTCTCTCAGTTTTTGCACAACTATCACCATTTAATATATTCAAATTGATTGTTGGACCCTATTTTTCAGGAATTTACCAGATTTGTTTTCCTGAAAAATCTCATGGACAACAGTTGACAAGCCACCTCATCAATTCAAATTGGAGATTAGATTGGATATTCTCCTTGATTATTTGAAACAAGAAACTAAACATATATGAGGAGGTTTTCAGATCCATTTCTTTTGGATCTTGATTATTATCTATTGTTTCTATATAAACTCTGTAGAATGAGAGGAAGGGGTCGAAAAATTGGAGATCTATAGAGACTTTTTGTGGAGATTATTGTAAAGGCATGTATGTTCAATTGACACTTAATAGAAACGACATATGGATGGTTTCACCTTCTCTTTTCTACTCTGTTATTTCATTTTCTATGCTTGAATTTATTATTCAAATTGCAATGCTTTTTGGTTCTTGAATGTTAATTTATACAGTGAAGATTTTGCTGTAGAGATAATTTTCAAGTAATGATTTCAAGTTGATACCCCTGTTTCTTTATAAGATATTGAAACTAAACTTTGTGAAATTGACAAATTGAAGATTTCACTTTCTTTTTCTTTAATTGGTTTACTCCATCTATGTATCTACCTATTATTCAACCAATGGGATATGCAATGTTTTAATATTGATTTTCATGCCATGCTGTTGTTGGTCACTGTAATTGCTTATTTAACTAAACAATCAAGTGCTACATAAATTGTCAACCCAGGGAAGTCTGTTTATTTCAAAGGCAATCACACACTGTATATGCTCAATCTCAAAACCAATCTAGAGTTGTAGTAAAAGTATATTAATCACACCTTGCCTTGAACAAACTGAAGTTCTACTTTGAATTATAGAAAAACAACCTACCTATTGCAGAGTTCAAAGTTTAAAGAAATAATTATCCGAAGAATCTTGGATTACATTAAGAAATAACAACCTAGGAAAGAAATCTTTCAGGATACTGCAAAAGGAAAGACCAACTATTCTGTAATAGAGAACATGACCCTATTCCCCAAGCAGGAATCTTCAGCACCTGTTTTCGATTATCACACTTTCATGAACTCATTACTAATAAAAAATGATTGACATGCACTAAAGGCTAACCATCTCTTAACAGAGAACATGACCCTATTCCCCAAGCAAGAATCTTCAACACTTTTCTCTGATTATCACGCTTTCATAAATTCACCAAACATGATTGCTAATTAGAATGATTAACAGTTACCCAAGCATGAATTATATGAAAACAATGTACAATCAATAAATCAGAGTTTCAACAAAACAAAGTTCAGTAAAGTAGAGTTTCAACAAAACAAAGTTCAGTAAAGTAGAGTTTCAACAAAACATAATTTAATCAAGGCATGGACAAAAATAATAATAGCACACTACAGAACTAATGGGTGAATCTTGTGAAGAAGGTGGGCCCTCCCTTCTCACAAGATTCCCCGGAAACGAAAAGAACTAGGAAGGAATGCTCAGAATAATATTTTATTCATCTGTCAACTGTGTCCTGTTACAATGTCTGAAGTAAACACGTCCTTCTCTGTAATTCCTTTCTTAGTCAATAAAAGTCCCTTTCTAATGATGATTTCCCCTTATTTAAAGAGGAGAATCCCCTTGATACAATTTGATCATCCAATTACATGTGCACATCTGAATCCTATTCTTAGTCAGATATAATCTCTATACTGGAATAGGATATCCTGGTCTCCCATAACAGAATGCTATTACAATAGTTGAAATGGTGCTGAGTGAGGTGTAGATGTTGCGGCTGGTGTATCAACTTCTTTATTTATCTTCTTGTTACTGCTGTTGTATACTGTTTCAGCATCGCAAATCGTGGGCTGTCTCAGCAACAAGATTTGCGTTTTGACTGTTTCAGCAAAGTGGTCTCAAGCAGTAGCGATGGTTGATTCTGGCTCAAGGTGCGGCTGTTGTGGTCAGTGTAACAACTTCTTCTTTGTGTGAATTGTTGTTTCAGCATCGTAGACCATGGACTGTTTCAGCCACGAGGTTTGCATGCTTTTTACAGTTTCAACAATGGGCCTTCAAACAACAACGATAATTTGCAGTTCGAACTATTTCAGCACTTATATATTTCTGATCGATGGTTAAGTATGAGAGTAATGTAAAATTATATGCAAAACAAATTAAACATATAGAAAAGAGAAGAGACATTATATACCTTTGGAAAGATAGGGTAAGGTGATAATGTAAGTTTAAATGTGAGTGGAAAAAGGATGTAATGGTAGCAAAAAGTGTGAACAAAAAGGTACATTATAGGGTCCTAACAGCTGTAAGCTTGACCCAATTTTCAACCATTATACCAAAACTAAATCATAAAACCCTCAAAATGCTTTTGCAATAAATCAATGATGCCCTATCTTGCCCTTAGCAGTCGAGTGAAACTTTAGGGACTAACATTTTTGGCACCGTTGCCGGGGACGAAGCAACAAAGATATCTTCCCTGGGAGAATGACAACGATTGGATCTGCTTCTTGATGGTGAACAGGAAGGGGACAAATACATGACTGTAGATCTTTCACCATGGCGACTCCATTGTCTAAAGATTAATAGGTGACTCTATTGGATCTAAGTATGGAAGCCATTCTGGCTCAAAGGTTTTCTTTTTGTGATTTTTCAGATGTCATTGGTTTTCCAAACCCAATTCTTAGCAGAGGTGAATGGGAAGGTATCATTCCTACGTTTAAAGGCGAAGATTGGGAGGTTCCAGCTGAGCATATGCTATATTTTCATGAGTTTATTCATGAACGTCAGATTGTGCATGAGGATGTCAAGATCAAGATTTTCAGATACTCATTGAAGGGAGCAGCCCTTGACTGGTGCAGATCACTTCCATCTTCAAGTATTAACTCATTGGAAAGTTTTCATATTTCTTTCAATATATTTTGTAAAGAAGTTTTTTCAGCTGAAAGTCTCTTTGAAAATTGTTGTGACGAATTTGATAAGCATATTCAGCAGAAAGAAAATGTTTCTTCTGATTGCAAGGATGAAAATCATGTTGTTGAGGAAGATTTTCTAGATCTAATTGATAAAAGGAAAGATGACTGCATAGTTGAAGATGCATTAGTTTTTGTTTCTAATACACTTACTGTCTTAGATCCTGATAAAGCAATAGTTGAAGAAGAGGTTTTTCCTCAACTCCTTCAAGAATATTTCTATGATATGTTGTCACATGTGATTGAAGAGGAAAATCAAGAAACTTCTCATCAAGAACAGATATATGAGGCAACATATGGCAATGTTAGATTTGATCAACAAGTATATGAGAACATTATGCCCATTTTTGATGTATAGTCAGAACCGGCATATGGAAGTATCAAGCAACAAGCAAAGGTAACCATTTTCAGTTATCAATCTACTTCTTTCTCTGATCTGGTAGCCATTTATGTGGATTTATGTTTCTTAGAAGATCTCAGCCTTGCTATTTTTGGAATTAAATCAGATGAGGATTGTAGGTATGTGTAACAAATTAAAATTTTGTTACACATAAAGAATTCTTCTCTGATTTCTATCTGCGTTGAAAGAAATTTGGTAAATGATTTGATGTTATTATGGATTCATTGGAAGCATGAAGTCACATGATGAGCCAGTTTTTATTGGTTAGAAGTAGGAATAGATAGAAGAATAAGCTCGCCATCAAGTATGAGATTCTTTCAGTTTGTTGGTTTGTAGCATAATTTTTTTTTTCAGTTTTGAAATAAAGACTCCATGCCCAATGCATATAAGGCACTATTGGCAAGGGAAGTTTGGTTTCAAATGAGGAGCAGAGTTGCAAAAGTTTGGGCCAGATTTAAATGACATTGGCTGATTCCATAACCCAATGGACTAGGCACAACACAGAAGAATGTGAATGTTTGTAGAGACAAAGTTTATAGGTTGCGTTGCATGGATGCATAGAGGAAAAGGAATAGTGGTTTGCTTGTTCTTGATGCCTCACGGGGAGAGCATCATCCCCTAGAAGGAGCCAATGTTAGTCTCTAATATTTTCTTGGTTTAGTGAGAAAACCTTATTCTAAACCCTTCTTACCTACACTTCAATTTATGTTTCCAGTTGATTTTGTTCTTTGTTTTTAGTGTCTTATGGTTTGCATTTTAGTTTTTGAATAGTTTATTTAAGTTTGATTTTGAAAAACATTGCTTAAAATTGAAGTGTCTCCTTTTATGCCGTTTGAATTTCAAAATTTCAAGCTGTCAAACGCGCTATGGGAATAAGCCTATTCTCGTAGCACCAAATAATCATGCCATAACTTGCGCCTGCTAGCTCGATTTAGTTATGATGACATGATTCATGAATTGAGATTTCGTGTGCTCCCACGAAAGCTTAGCAATCATTTCCAAATCCAACAGTTTCAGAATATAATTGCTATGCACGTGCGCAGGGTTCATTTCAAAATCACATGTTGCTTGATGATCATTATATGTTACCTGTTCGAAGTTGGTTTAATTCAGTCTTGCAGAGAGAAATGAAAATATCCATTCAAAGCAACATGATACACTAACAATTGCAGGTGGTGAATTTGGAATGCAAAGATGACAGTTGCAGAATCATGTTTAATGGCGCCAAAGGCGAATGCGATCAGATTGCCATGGGTTATTTCAACAATTCAGTTTCAGACTGCAGAAAATTGTTACTCATCTTAACAAAAATATGAAGGGAGGAGTTTTCATCTATGTGAATAACTACAATTTCATCCTCAACATAATCAACAATGAAAAGGCCTTAGGTTTCATTGAGACGATTTTAGCGTGTTGTGGAGATGGCCCGTATAATGGCCGTGTGGGTTGTGGGTTGGATGTAGGATGGTCAACTTGCAAGGATCCACATGAATATGTTTATTGGGATAGATTTCATCCAACCAAGAGAGCCCAGACGTGTAACATTTGTTAATCAGGTTCCTCAAGTTCCATTATATCGACCTGTCACAGTATTGCCTCAGCGTGCACCGTATGTTGATGCTTATGATTTACAAACATCGGATCCTTATGTCTCTATGTATCAGAGGCAGGATCTACCACCTTTAGATCCATTTCCTGTAAGAAAGGGGATGATATCAAATTTTGATTAGCATGGTGTGGATCCAGGGTTTGAATATTTACACTGTCAGAGAATAAGAAAGAAAATTTACCTTGATGAGATCAATAGGGATTATGTGCCAAGAAAAGATGACTATGGTGGAGCTGCACTGTGTAGAGATGACTTTACATCTCTGCTTGGGCGTTCATATTCTTCACTGATTGGGTCATCTTCACTGTATCGATGCTGATTGAAATTTTATGATTTCTGGATGATTTGGTTGCTTACAATTTTAAATTGTTAATATTTGGAGATTTGTTTCATGATCTATTTCAGTTTTTCAGGCTGCCAGCAAGGTGAAAGAAATCAAGCAAATCTCCTATTTCAAGCCAAAAAATTGCATGTCTGCCAAGGTGGCTTTTTAGACTTTATCAAGGAAACTCTTGAGGGGTAATGTCAGTTTTTCAGGCATATAATCAGCAACTTCAAGTTCAAAGAATAGATAAAGGACACCTAACAACAGTAACCTTCTAGCCAACAATAGACCCCAACATTTCAACATACAAATCCAACACTTAAACATTGAAAATTTCAACAAAGGATTTGATCAATCTAAATCAACATATCCAGGCAACAGCTCGAGTTAATGATTTTATGGAGGAAGCAGAGCACATGCCAGTTTGAGATTAAAGAAGAATGCTGTTGTTAAAGGGAAAAAGGAGAAATGTGTGCCTGTGCCTCAAGACCCTAGGAGGAAATCTACAAGAGTCACCAACAAGTACAGGCTAAGGCCCAAAGCCATGTTCAATTCTTCAATCAAAAGAGAAGATGTCATAGTGATAGAATACCATTCTGAATATGAAAAAGTAGATATCAAACGAAATACAAGAATGTTCCCAATACATAAAGAATCATTAAAAGAAGAACCAGAAAAACTACAGAAAATACTCTGTTTTTTACCTGTTATAGTCTTTATATTCAAGAGAGGTTACAGAATATATGGAGAGGAATTTGATGAAACCAAAAGAGGTTTTTTCTGGGAACATGTCCCTTCACAAAAACCTCTCTCATTTTTTACAAATATATCACCATTTAAGATATTCGAATTGATATTTGAGGGTTAATTTTCTGATAAGCTGCAGGAAATACTCTGTTATTTTTTCCTGTTTTAGTCTTCTTCTTCAAGAGAGGTTGCAGAAAAAATAGAGATGAATTTGATGAAACCAAAAGAGATTTTTGTTGGGAACATTCCCCTTCACAAAAAAATTCTCTCAGTTTTTGCACAGCTATCACCATTTAAGATATTCGAATTGATTGTTGGACCCTATTTTTTAGGAATTTACCAGATTTGTTTTCCTGAAAAATCTCATGGACAACAATTGACAAGCCACCTCATCAATTCGAATTGGAGATTAGATTGGATCTTCTCCTTGATTATTTGAAACAAGAAACTAAACATAGATGAGGAGGTTTTCATATCCATTTCTTTTGGATCTTGATTATTATCTATTGTTTCTATATAAACTCTGTAGAATGAGAGGAAGGGGTCGAAAAATTGGAGATCTATAGAGAATTTTTGTGGAGATTATTGTAAAGGAATGTATGTTCAATTGACACTTAATAGAAAATGCATATGGATGGTTTCACCTTCTCTTTTCTACTCTGTTATTTCATTTTCTATGCTTGAATTTATTATTCAAATTGCAATGCTTTTTGGTTCTTGAATGTTAATTTATACAATGAAGATTTTGCTGTAGAGATAATTTTCAAGTAATGATTTCAAGCTGATACCCCTATTTCTTTATAATATATTGAAACTAAACTTTGTGAAATTGACAAATTGAAGATTTCACTTTCTTTTTCTTGAATTGGTTTACTCCATCTATGTATCTACCTATTATTCATCCAATGGGATATGCAATGTTTTAATCTTGATTTTCATGCCATGCTGTAAGCTTGACCCAGTTTTCAACCATTATACCAAAACTGAATCATAAAACCATCAAAATGCTTTTGCAATAAATCAATGATGCCCTAGCTTGCCATTAGCAATCGAGTGCAAATTTAGGGACTAACAGATACAATCAGAGAGAAAAAGGATCAAGCTCCAAAACAATAGAGCAAGAAACATATGTAAAAATCTATGCAGAAACAATCAAGGGGATAGGAAGATCTACAAGGAATATTACAAGGACACTCCTGCACCAAGAAGATTCAGATTTCAGAATCAACAACCGATAGATAGGCCTCAGGAAGAAGAATAATTCATAAGAGTACCTCCTTTCAGAAGATATTCAACTCCCAAGTATCAAACTATCTTTTTTGATTTATGTTATGCATGTAATAATTTTGGACATAAAGTTGTGAATTGCAGAGCTAACAACATGAACACAAACAACTTTGAAAGTCATACACAAAGGGGTTATCCAAGAAGGCCTAGTGAAACACAGAGAATAAGTTACAAAAGGTTTGAATCTTTGAGAACTTAAGTGGAATGTTACAAATGTAACAATTTTGGACACATGGCCAAATATTACAGAATGATATTCCCTCCTAGAAAAACACAACAGAATAACAACAGTCACAGAAAGGAACCTCAGAAAAGGACATGGATAATAAAGCAAGATCAATATAGCAATGAAGAATGTGCACTCGCTCTACAATCTAAGAAGAAAAAACGTGGTTGGTATGCTGACAGTGGGTGTTCAAAACACATGATGGGTGATAGAGACATGTTTCTTACATTATGAAAGGAAAGAGATGGATCAGTCTCCTTCGGAAATGACGATTCAACCAAAATCATTGGAAAAGACACAGTCAGAATTGGGAACAAGAATACAAAGGAAGAAAATGTTCTACTAGTAGAATATATGAAACATAATATTCTAAGTGTGAGTCAAATGTGTGACCAAGTTCATAAAGTTACTTTCAATTCACAAAAGTGTGAGATAAGAAAAGAAGGTTCAGGAAAATTGATTGCTACAGCTGCGAGGACTTCAAGAAACATATATGTGTTAAGTGAAATTGGAAATGAAAATTGTTTTCTAGGAAAGGAAGATGAAAGTTGGCTATGGCACAAAAGAATGGGTCACATACATTTTTATAACCTTGTCAAAGTCAACAACAGAGAAGCACTCAGAGAAATGCCCCATATCACGAAACCAACCAACATTTTATGCAAGCATTGTCAACAAGGAAAGCAAACAAAGACCAGGTTCAAATCAAAGGAATATTCAACGACAAGACCACTGGAAATTGTGCATACTGATCTAGTTGGACCAAATACAACAAAGGGCTTAAAAGGTGAGAAAACATTTATGTTATTAGTTGATGATTATACAAGAATGACCACAGTTTGCTTTCTCAAGAATAAGTCAGAAGCTTTTGAAAACTTCAAGATCTACATGGAAATGGTTGAAAATGAAATGGATTCAAAAATCAAATGCTTGAGATCTGATAATGGAGGAGAGTTCACTTCAAAGGAATTTATGGACTACTGCAACAATCATGGAATAAAAATTAATTTCTCCATTGCTAGGACACCTCAACAGAATGGAGTTGTTGAAAGAAAGAATAGGACAATACATGAAATGGCTCAAACAATGCTAATGGATTCCAAATTGATATATATTTTTTGGACACAGGCAATGCATACAATAGTTCACATTAAAAACAAGGTAATGCTTAGAAACAACACTGACAAAACTCCCTATGAGCTATGGAAAGGAAGACCAACAAATGCAAAGCACTTCAGATTTTTTGGAAGCAAATGCTACATCAAAAGAGAAGATGGCAGAATGGAAAAGTTTGAGTCTCGTGTGGAAAAATGAGTACTTGTTGGTTACTCAAGTACAAGAAATGCATACAAGTGTTACAACCTGAGATTGAACAAAGTGGTGGAAAGCATCAACGTAACAATTGATGAAACATGTAGACAAGAATTAAAGGAAGACGAAAATGAATCAATGGAACAACTTTACGAAGAAGAAACCAGAGATGAAAAATAAGTGGAATACGAAGAGGATTCGATAGAAACAGAAGAGCAAGTTCAACAAGTAAGTCCAAAAACACCTAGCAGACAAGTACAAAACAATAATCCTTCATATCATATTATCGAAAACAAATACGTAGGAGTTGAGACTAGAAGAAGAATCCGTTCACTAGAAAAAATGCACCTAGCACTCACATCTACGATTGAACCAACCTATTTTGAAGAGGCAAGCAAGGATGAATTTTGGAACAAGGTCATGGATGAAGAATTGGATCAAATAGAGAAAAATGACACTTGGGAATTGGTTCCAAGACCAAATGATAATAATGTGATCGAAAAAAAGTGGGTATATAGGAATAAATTGAATGAAGATGGGCAGGTTACAAGGAACAAATCTAGATTGGTATGTAAAGGATATGCACAGGTTGAAGAAATTGAATTTGAAGAGACATTTGCCCCAGTTGCTAGAATGGAAGAAATCTGATTGCTTTTAGCTTATGCATGCTCCAAAAATATTAAAGTATATCATATGGACATAAAATCAGCTTTTCTGAATGGGGAACTTGAAGAAGAAGTCTACATTGAACAACCAAAAGGATTTCAGTTGTCAGAGAATGCAAATTATGTGTGTAAATTAAAGAAGGCCTTGTATGGTGTAAAACAGGTTCCTGTTACAGGTATGAAATAACTGAGGGGGGGGGGGTGAATCAGTTATTGTAA
>ML808957.1:0-14734 GCA_009831015.1 Picea engelmannii | reverse complement strand
AGCGTCTGTGTTTGCATTTGTGTTGCAGCATGTTTCAGCATCTGTTCTTCATAAACAATCGATTGCCATCAATGACAACCTTGATCATCTGCGCCTTGATCATCTGCGTCATCTCTGTTGTAGCCATATTTCCAACAGTTCCTAGAGCATGGTACTCTAGACTGGATAAATATTTACAACAGGCAGGGTTCAAAAAAGGAAGTGTAGATATCAACCTCTACATCAAGGTAAGTCAAGATAGTATTTTATTAATTGAAGTTTATGTTGATGATATTATTTTTGGTAATGATGATGACAAGTTAAGATAGAAATTTTCAAAGGATATGCATAATGAATTTGAAATTCCATTACTAGGAGAACTATCATTCTTTATGGGACTTCAGATACGTCAAAGCAACCAAGGAATTTGTATTTCTCAAATCAATTATATAAGAGAAATGTTAAATAGGTTCGGAATGGAATATTGCAAACCAGTTATCACTCCCATGCAAACCAGTTGCAAGTTAAGCAAAGATGATGATTCAAAGTCTATAGATCAAAGGAAATACAGGTCAATGATTGGTAGCCTACTATATGTGACAACATCCATACTAGATGTAATGCAGGAAGTTGGACAGGTGGAACGATTTCAAGTAGCACCAAAGGAATCACATGTGTTAGCAGTGAAGAGGATTTTCAGATATCTCAAAGGAACATAAGAGTTTGGATTATGGTATCCAAAAGGAAATGATCTATCTCTTATTGCCTACACAGATGCAAATTGGGCAGGTTGTATTGATAACCAATGAAGCACCAATGGAGAAACATTCTACTTGGGTGAGTATTTAGTATCATGGCTAAGAAAGAAACAATCATCAATATCTCTATCTACATCCGAGGCAGAGTATATTGCAGCAACAACATGTTGTACACAGGTTCTTTGGATGAAACAAACTCTGACAGATATACAGGTTGAGTATGATGAGCCCATTCCAATCTATTGTGATAATACAAGCGCCATCAATATCTCAAAGAACCCGGTGATGCACTCCAAGATGAAGCACATTCCAATCAAGTATCACTTTCTATGGGAACAAGTTTCAGAAAAAAACATCAGAGTTGAGTATGTGGGCACAAAAGAAAAAGTGGCAGACATCTTTACAAAACCACTTCCACGGGAAGCCTTTGAGTAACTTTGCCAGAGAATTAGAGTTATTTCTACTCCAAAATGAATTCTTTTGAAGTCTTATCTTATATGACTTAGATGTACATGAGGAAGCACCATAAAGAGGATAGTTCAGTTAGGGGGAGCAGCCCCTGATGGAAAGATACCTTTTCCATTGATGACAAAGGGGGAGAGATTTATCAGATGCATGATTCCAGGGGGAGAAATGGTCATAGATATGCAAAGGATAGAGGCATGGTTCTAGGGGGAGCATGAGTGATATGACTTCAGTATTGCTTGACATGATTTTAGTATTTCATCAGAGTGTTTCCATCAATGCCAAAGGGGGAGATTGTTGGTTAAGGTTGGTTGCCATAGATGTCAACCCTTGAAGAAATCTTGGTAGCACAAAGGTTTGATTAATGGACCCAAGTTTGTTTGATGTAAATATGACTCATTATTTTCTTTTCATGTTTGATAAGAATTACAAATGGATGAAATCCAAAGTGGTCGTTTATGGTGAAATCCCTCACAGGAAGACGCTTTGCGGATTGAGTTATCCTAAAAGTATGGTTAGAGAACCAATGCTTAATTGTGGAATAATGATATGAAGGTCAGTGAATTTGTTAGTGAAACTATCCTAGATGGATATTTCTTGTCATGCCATTTCCGGTGGTATGTGGAAAGTCACAGAACTCCTCATGGTTAGAGAGTTATGGCCATGTGAAGTTGGAGGACCCTCATGGGTTATATAGAATCCCCTAAAAGTCAAAGTGTTTGAATTTTTTTTTTATTTTAAATGGAGAACTCCCTAAAATAAGGAAAATGTAATGCTACATGAAAGTATAAATAAGAGGCAAAGCTCTCTCATTTAATCACAGTTGAATACATTGAATATCTTTTGTTGTGTGAGGCTTATTGCAAATACTCATTGATACATCTGAAGTTGCAAAAGTTTGAAGTAGTACGAAGGGTTGATGGTGAAATTATTGGAATTACAACAAATACTAAAAAACCCTATTTTCTAAGGTGTACATGAGATGGCTATGTATAAGGTGCGTACATACTAAGGCATACACAGTCTGGCTTTGTATAGGGTGCGTACATGTTGGTAAAGCCATGAAACTTGAGAAGATGAAGATGCAGAGGTTATAATTTATGCTATCAAGCTCCCTGGAAGGTCTACAATGCTCAGATACATCAGATCTATCCATTGATTCAAAATGTATGTCTTATTTCTATGAATAGTTGTATTTTGATGAATGCATGAGAAATGGTTATGGAGATTTGAGGATTCTCCCTAGAGAGACTAGTGGATGCATGGGATCTTTTGCATAAGTCAGATCTATAGAAATACAAAGATGGTATATTTATCATTGATAATTCTTGTTGAGGGAGATCTTGTATTTCTTGGCATATCAATAAGGCTTTTTGTGGTACAAGGTTGAGAGCTTGTATTTTTGAAGTGATTGATGTATTGATAGGTTGAATATCAAAAAGGGTCTGATGACTAGATCATGTGAGGGTTATTATACTTGTTCATGATTACACACACTTATACGACACATCACTAGAGAAATATATATATGCTTTGGGTAAAGGTAATGTATGAGGATGCATGCACAAGATACAGTTACAGTCTGGATATAGTGACAGGTTATAGATCTATGTGAAAGAAGTAACAGAGGGTTAGAAGTTTTCAAGAGAAAGGAAGCCCTAATTTTCAGAAGGCATACACAGGCTGCATAAATTTTTGGTCGTGTACATACGCGGGCTACATAACTGATAGGGTGCGTACATACGCATGCTGCAGCACTACAGGTCGTGTACCTGTTGTATTTTTGTTGATACATGTTCAATTTTGGTACATATTGATTACAAGGAAGTTGTACAGGTTGGATGCAGTTCAATGGTATAGATTGATACAGTTGTACAATGGTATATCTCATAGTGCTAGTGTGACATTGGTTCCATCATTCTACTTATACGTCAGGGCAATTGGATGGGGAAAGGAAAAGTGGTTGTAGCCACCTTTCGGTTGTAGCGAGAGAACATAGGGGGTTGTAGCCTCTTTCTGGTTGTATCCAGAGAATAGGGGAGTTGGTGCTTCCCTCAGGTTGTAGCCTCTTTCTGGTTGTATCTAGAAAATAGGGGAGTTGGAGCTTCCCTCAGGTTGTAGCCTGAGAAACAAGGGGGTTGGAGCTCCTTCCAGTTGTAGCTGGAAAACAAAGGAAGTTGGTGCTTCTAATGAATGTAATTCTTCAAAGAAATATAAGAAAAAACATTATGTGGTTTTCTCCCACTTTGGGTTTCCACGTAAAACACTGGTGTACTGTGTATGTGTATGATTCTTCATTTGTTCATTGCTTATTTACTCTAAATTTATTGGATGATAATGCTACATTGATATAACACTTGGATTATATGGTTAAAAAGGATTTAATTTCTCTATTACTAATTCACCCCCCCTATCAGTAATCCAACACTTCTCATCTATGATCAAGAGGTTGTAGAAACCCTAGATCAAGATTCTATAGGAAATTTTATTACTCTAGAAACCCTAAAACAAAAAACTCAAAATCCTAGGAATTTTACTTTGAAGGTCTCTGGAGATGCACTGAGGAAGGCCACACAACTTGGTCCAATTTTTAGCTTGAATGTTCACTTGTAAGTTCTGAAAGAGCTGATTAAGTGAGGGTCATATGGATTTTTGCAAAAACCCTGGAGGTCGTATGAAACAACAAAAGGAGGATGGTTTGTCTTTTTAGATGCTTGTGTAGGGGTTCTTCCAGACCTATGATCTGAAACCATGTTGATTTTTCAATAGACAAGTTTAAGCATGAAGTTCATTCCATTTTATCCTTTTTCTTAAACCATAACCAATTATGTTGCAAAAACCAAGATCAAAAGAAGAAACACCATGCACAAGAACATAAGAAGTATCTTGGGAAACCCTTTTCAACAAAGGAAGAAAACCCAGCCAAATCCTTTGCTATATTCTTCAAGAGAAATACCTTCACCACCAGAAAAACCTAGCACACAAGAGGGTGCTTGCAAACCCTAGAATACTAGCACCTAAGAAAGGTGCACACTTTTCCCAAGAAGATGCACTTGCTGAAATTTCCAAACTCATACAAAAGATATGATTCCTCAATGGGGAATTTACCTTTACTTATATTAGACTTGACCTATCAACAAAAGTGTGTATTGGAACAAAAATGCTGACCTCTCTATCTCATAATATAATTAATGTTAACCAGATTAATTATATTTTAAATTAATTATTAATTACATTAAGGTGGGTTCGACCTGTACCCTTTACATTACAATTAGGTTTATAGGAAGGTATGACTCTTGAATGATATAACAAGGGATATCATACACCCACTAGTGCTCAACCACTAGGCGAACATCCATAGGGATGTCCATATCTGTATCTCACTACATTACACATGAGAACCACTCTCACTAGTGCTCAACCACTAGGATCACATTCACCCGTGCTCTTCCACAGGCATGTCCACTCAACATATCTTCTTTCCCACTGCATTACATAGGAGAGTCACCTGGTTTTCATCATCTCAAATCTCTTCTCATAGGAGGCTAATACATCATATTCATTTCTATCTCATGACGATGCACCTAGTTCTATGGGAATTCACACGTTCACCTTGTGCTCAACCACATGCACATCTAACTCTTCAAATCTCCTTTCTCACTGCATTACATAGGAGAATCATCTGGATTTCTTCTCAACTCTCTATAAGGAGGAGGCCATCTCTAGGTTCCAGTTCTTTCTCAGATAGGAACCACATTACCATCCTTGGGGATCTCTCTCAGGTTGACTCAATCAGTTTGTGTCCTGGATAATGTCTCACATATCTATAATCATCAACACATTGAGCACCTAATTTAATGATATTTGGAGATTCAGATGTCCCAATATTTAAGGAAATGATATCACCAACTTTCCTTTTCGACTCCTCTTCTTTATGTGTTTTTTTGTTGCCTACATCACTTGACAAAAATGAACTTTTGAGAGTGGTCAAGATTTTAGGGAATTTTTCATCCGCAATGAAGATGATTTATTTGGGCTTAAAAGGTTCATTTTGTATGAAATAAAAAATGCCTTCGTCACTAGGGAAAACTTGCCATGATTCTACGTTGTCAGGGAGGTGAGGACGGTATAGATATTGGAATGTACAATCAGGTCTTTGAGGTAAAAGCCGACAAGTAGGGCAAGATGCAAAAATATATAATCTATTAGCCATTGAATTAAGTTCCCTTTTAACATGAGTGATGTTAAATGATAACAGATTTGAAATCAACATCCAAACAACTTGGGTATAATGCTTAAGTAACTTATTGTTTGGAATATAAATCTTCTATACAAGGTTCACAACAAGCTCAGAATCACCAAAGACTATAAGGTGGCCACAACCAAGGTTATATGCATTTTCAATGCCCAACAATAAGGCCTCAAACTCAACAACGTTGTTTTTACAAGCAAATTCCAACCTATAAGATAAATTGTGAAATTTTCCTATAGGGGAATATATAATTATGCCATCTCCATTACCTGCATTAGAACATGAGCCATCAAAATTAATGTGCCATATGCCATTATAAAAATAAATTGGTTCAAGTATAGTGTCACCTTCATCAACAAATATAGAGTACACCCCTAAATCTTCTTTGAGATAATTTACATTGGGTTGGGGAACACTCTCTATATAAGATGAAATTATTCCTTCCCTAAGAACTATAATGTTCTTTCCATTTCGAGGGACGGATAAGTGTGTACAATCAAATGAAAGGTATCCACCAGTTAAGTCTTGCTTGTCCCTTCCAAAAATAATTGAGTAGTTAGTCACCAGCATGTCAATTACTTGGATATTGAGAGTTGTCCTTATCTTGTGATGCACACACAAAACTAGGGTTACATCCTTGATTTCACCTATAGTTGATTTCTGCAAATTATTATAAGAGAAAATGCTTCTAGAATTTTCGTTGGTACAAGATAAGACAAGTTCTTCCATGATAATTTTAGAAATCACACTTGGACCAGATCCCCCATCAATTAGGAAACAATGAGATATTTTATCCATGATTTTTACTGAAATATAGAAAGGGTATTTTTTTACAGGATTCCTAAAATTATTTACACCTATCCTATTTACAGTTGATTCTTATTCCTTTGACTCTTCAAATAAATTGGTTATGGTGGAAAAATTACTTTCCATAAAGTCCTTAAGATGCTTCTGTTGTTACGGGATGGCAACCATGTCCAAAAGTGTAGCATTATCTTTGATATTAGAAAATTAATTAAGGGTATTGCACTTAGAAGAGGGAAGAGGAGAAGATACTCCTTGTTCACTTGAAGTTCTGATAGTTTGTGTATAAACACTTTGAGAAAATTATCTTGGGGAAGAAGTGTGGGGAAGATCAAATTTTCTCTTGGCAATATAAGATTTGTTCTTGGTATTGGCCACCATAACATCCTCTGGTTCATCCCAATATAAAACAATGATTGTGGTATCGTGCATTTTGCCAAAGATTTTATCTCTAACATTTATTTTAACTTTGCAGGTGTTCTCATCATGGTTGTATTCACATAAGTTACACCAAGTGAGAGTCATTACGGTCTTTGGATGAAAAGTGTTTTCATTAGTATTTCTAAAAGGTGCTAGGGAAGAAGAAGAAGCCATAGGGGAAGAGGAAGAGGGAATTCCTTTTTGTTTGTAGGATATCATCCTATTATTCATATCTTACATGAGATGTAGAATGGAAGACATGTATGTTTTCTTGACCAAGTCTCCCTTAGGAGTACCCATTATTTCAAGTTGCTCTTCATATTCTAAGGAAGTTTGAAGGGTGAAACCGATATTTTCAATAGCCTTTTCTTCAAGTCTATGATGATAAGGATAAGGTAAAATATTATAATAATGCATGAATGCAGCTTGATTTTAAGGAAGGATTAGTTCAGGAATTTGATTCTATAGTTTGGTGAAACGAAGGTTAAAAGAACTAATGGTTTCACCATATTATAGGAAATATTGTTGTATTCCCTTAACTGATCAACTGGACTCTTGGGTTGTCCATAAGAGGACTTAAACCAATAGATTAATTATTCCCAAGTTGAAATCATTTTGGGTGGGAGAGAAAAAAAATATGCTGCAGCTTTCCCTTTAAGAGAATTGATGAATAAACGCATGCAAGTATCATTATCGTTAGCCCCTATGTTATGAAAAGCATTAGAAAATTATTCTAGGTGTTCATTTGTGGTAACGATACCATTTCCTGAGAACCTAGGTAAATTATCTTTGAATTTCGATAAGGGTTGGGTGGTTGGTGCGGGATTCAAGGGAGAAGACACATGCCAAGGGGTGGTTGTAGCATCTTCTTCAGATTGAAAATCTCATATTTCTTGATTACCTTAGCAGGATTGGTAGTATATTGGATAGGGATTTGATGAATATAGATACTACCAATCACAGATGAAGCAGAAGGTTGTGAGGAGGAAGAACCTCTGGTTCCAATACCACTACTCGAAGACGTCATATTGAAGGTGAAAGGTATGGGTGATGAAGATGATCTAGAAGAATCAGATAGAGTTCTCCTAGGAGCACTTTGTTGTGTTGATACGACAATTTTTCTCCTTCCTATTACAAAAATAGGGGTAACTTCAAGGGAAAATCCTCTTCTTCTTTGAGAGATATGAGAATTATAGGATATGAAATAAAATATTAAACAAGTAAGAGGAAAGGTTATTGTTTATTTCTAGGATGCCTTTTCCTGGATTCCCAGCGTTCATGAATTTTTATGTCCCTTTCAATTACTTCCCAAGAGCATTCAAGTTCGTCATGAGTATTAGAAGTTTCTAAAATAGTGTTGAATAAATTCAATGTAATGTTGGTCTGGTCATCAAGACCGTTTCCAATATTGGGTTGTCTCACAATAGGTACTGTCATGGAAAAAATCAGTCAAAGAGTAATCAGAAAAATAGAAAAATAAAATACATTTGTGATACAATCAACCAGAGAGATATGGAAAGATTTCTTTGGTATGGTCGCCAAATAAATGTTGAGGAAAAGGTGTGAAGAACCTTACTCAATCATTTTGAGATCTTTCCAGGCTAAGGCAATACAGTTGGAAATGTTACCTGGATTTTATAGCCTTTAATCCAAAACAATCTCTTAACCCATAGGTAATATGTACTAGGGACTAAGACTAATTTTATATGTTATATGAAACTGCGCAAAAGAAAGAAAGAAAATATATACATAAGTGTGTACAAGAAAAGAGACGAGAATTAAAGTAAAATATGAACAATATCATCAGAAATCTGATTTTTATATTAATTTCATTCTGAGATACAAAGCATAACTCTCTTTACAAACCCCTACGAGGGTGGGACCAAATTCAAACGTATAAGTCTCCGATGAGCACCATACAAAGAGACTTTGAAAACAAAAGAAAACTAAAGCTAAATATCTGGATTAGCTTGCCAGAAAAATGTTGTGACTTGACTCTACAAAATATTCTTTATCAGTCATGAAATCTAATCCATAAACAAACAAGAACACACAAACTTCCAAATATAGATCATACACCTTTAGAAACAAGCCGTTGAAAGATATGATTCAGTTTTGAATCTTGTTGCCTTCAATAAGACCTCATTTTCATCAAGATGGTTTATCTTTCTAGTAAACTTAGAATGAATGAACAAAACAATTATCTCGCAATTTTAGAGAAGACCTTATATCATAAGTTCCCCTTATGTTCTCTCCTCCATTGTCTCTTCTTTTGATTGAGCTTTTATTCTTTCTCAATAATTTATGGTAGTTCAACTACCTTTCTTTTGTTAAGCTTAATTAGCTTAAGTAATTAGTTGAGACAAATAAATAATAATATATAAATAAGGATCTATTTAAATAATAACTAAATAGGTGGGACCCCTTGTCACTCCAATTTTCATTTCTTTAATAATCATCAAAGCATGAAATATAATACTCCAAAAATTAAACTCAAATATCCGCCTTGTAACTCCCATCCTCATTTTAATAGTCAAATATTTTAATATCAAAATAAAACATGACTATATCCAAAAATAGAATCATATCCATGTTGTCCAAATTTTTTTTGTGTGTATTTGTTGTCCAAACATTTTGTCATAAAAATTGTCCTCAAAAGAAAATAACATTAACAACATTAATAGAATTAAAAACCATATTTTCTATGAGAGGCGATTTGCCTCCTTTCACTACTTCTCTCTTTTGATCTCTTTGTTGTCTTTCCTTTTGTAGCAACCTTGGGATGATTGGAACCTTGAGGATGGATTTCGATGATAAAATGGGAGAAATTATCTTTGAGGTTGAGATGAGAGGACATTGATTTAGAGGAATTTTTGGAAGAGTTATGGGAATTGGCCACTTTTTTCCCTTTATCAATCTTTGGTTTTGATCCTTTTGCTTGCATGTGAAGAATAGGATGGTGAAGCAATGTGATCATCTTGGGAATTTGGATTAAATGGCGGTGGAGGAGGGGGAAATGGAAATGATACTATAGGCCAACCATTATGATGTGCAACAGGTTCATGCACGATCTCTTTCTAGCCATCATTGGCAGGTGGTTCTGGCTGCATAGAAACATGAGGGGGAACATGGATACCAGAGAAATTTTGGTGTGGCTGGAAAGGAGGCATCTTTGGCCTAGGTTGCAAAATTCCTTGGCCAACTATATTTAAAAACCTAGCTTGGAAAATATGATTTAGTTTTTGAGGATCAACATCAAAATGTATTAAGAATCATTGACTTCTATGGCCTCTTTGCCAATTGTTTCCTCTACCTCTGTTTACACCTCTTCCATTGCTGCCCCTGCTAAAGAAACTCATCCTGAAGAAATATTGCAATAAAAATATGAAATTTTTTAACAATCCATTCACTAATACTCTACCTAAATAAAATCAATATGTTGGCTCTATCATTCTCAACAGAAGCATATGCAATCCATCCATTAACACAACTTCCCCAAATCCAATTTAATAATTAAATGCAATTGAATAGGGAATGATAGAGTCATCGAGAATATGAGGGGGTTTATAATGAACAAAAAATGGTAGCATGGATGGGAATCAATAATGAATACTATTCAAGCAATGTAAAGTTCTTTTCTTTTGAAAAAAATATCTCCATGTCAAAATTTCCAACCCAGAATCATTATCCAATCCTCTTTAATATTTTTAATTTAAAAATGATATTCAAGATAACATAACATGGGATGGATACATGTTATCGGGAAGGTGGAGGGCGTATAATGAGTGAAAAATGAAACAATGAATGAGAATAAGAGCGATTATTGTTTTGTTTCAAGAAATAACATTTATTAACTTTAAAATCAATATTGCCAATATCTATAAAATCATTTGAATATCCATTGTTTTCCATGCACATTTATTTCCAAAACTTCCACCAAATTTTGTTTGTGCCATAGCACTCTTTTAAACTTCAACACACAGAATCCATAACCTCACAACACTATTTTAAATTGCGCAATATAAAACTCAAGGGAAATTTATATGATTATCAAAACAACAAATTTCATTTCTCCTATTAAAAATTATCATAAATTTCTGTAAGAGATTGTTTACAAAACAATTTAACTCAGTAATAATCATACAAAATGTTCCAAACATCATGAGAGGAAGAGAAACATAAAGCTATCATCTTTATGTTATATAACAGTTACATGGCAACCTCCAATAACAACTGCAAACAAACCAAGTTCGAAACCCCATGCGATTCTGGTAGGCATTGTTTCCATAACATTCCTACTAAACTCAAAGTTGGTCAAATCACCTCATAGGTAAATAAAAAATGAGCCATGATTTTCTGGGCAACATCAATCTTTCTGACTTTTGGGTTGAATAGTTAAACAAGACTTTGAAACTAGGTTTATATTATTTAGTGTCCCACATTATCGGACGGAAAAAAAGGTTTGGGACTGACAAATAGGAAAAGGCCTTAAGGTATGGCTGCAAGCAAAGCCAAAATATTTTCTTCCTAGAGTGACTGTAAGATAATACACAGGGCTCTATCACCTTTTAAAACAATGGAAAGGATAATATGAAATGGTTGTGAGACTTCGAAAGTGTGGATATAGTAAGGATACAACACAATGATCACGAAACCGACTGTGAGTCAAATAGTTCAACAAAATTTTGAATTTGGCTTTTCTTTATTCATTCACTTGTCTATTGGAAGAGGAAGCGAGGCTTGGAGAAGACATGTAGGCATAGGGTTTGAAATGTGGGCTGCATGCATAGAAAAATCTGACTCTTTTCCATTAGAATGATAGCAAGATAAAACACACATGCCACACACAACATACAGGTCGTGGTTAAAATAAGACTGCACATTCTCCAGGGCGAGGGTGCTATGAAATAGTCACAAGACCCAACTATATATTTTATTTTAAAGAGGAAACCCTAAAAAGTAATCATATGAAATGAGAGAAACTGAATCACTTTCACCCAAAGTTATTTGCCAACTTCCACATCATAGTAATATCATCTTCGCTCCAGGAACATACAACCATATATTTCAAACAAAATAAAATGTCGAACTTTTTTTCTAGTTTGAAACATTTAAATGCCAACATGAAGAAACACAAACCAAAATGTGAGTTACACGACCAAAATGCCCGTAGTAAATCCATTAAAAATTTCAAAAAACAAACACATTCCACATGCAAACTATAAGAGACAACATAATAACTTTATCCGGAACAGAGTTGACCATCATGAATGGAGAGATAAGAGCCAACATACCTGTGAGAATAATTCCATAAATATTAAGAGCGCACTATTTTTCCACCAAAGGCCGACCACAATTGAGACACTCCTAACTAGAGTAGAAAAATGAATGCGAAGAGAAAGTGAAGGTGGTATCTTCGAAGTAGGGTAAGAATGACGTGCAGTAAATTCACGCAGCGTCCCTTATTTTCTCATTTAATGCCATCAACCACAACCAAAATAGAACCCTTCCAAATCCTAAAAAACTTATTCCAATCATAGGATATTACCATCTTATATCTAATATGCACAGAACATAACATACCATTTCCAAATTCAAAGTCGAATCAACCTCTAATATGAACTACATAACAATAATATTTCCATTTAACACTTAACATCGAAATAATATGTCCCACATTCCTCGCCAGTGGGGTGTCACATTCAACATAATAATTATTTTCCCATGCATGCAAATATACCATGAGTGGCATACGACTTATATTTGAAACAATATATCAAAAACTAAGGGTAGAAAGAGGACTAATATGTTTAATACAATAAACATATTGTTTATTTTGAAATCAAATTTCTATCACTGTTAACATCCATTAGTTGTAAATGGAAATAGGTTAGTATTTCCACTCTTATTCTCAAACTGTGAATCTTTTTCATAAGGTAATTATGAGCGCAAATAAGAAGAGTGGTTTCTATCATTGTTTTTATCATGGGGTCCACCTATTTAGTATTATTTGAAATATATATAAGTAATAATGCATTGCAACCCATTTATAGGCATGAAATTTGTGTTGCGCTTTTTTTAGGAATCAACAATGTGGGAACTCCATAGGGAAATCTATTCTCAATAGATTTAGAACTTAGAATGCTTGGCTCCGCAGCCCGGTAGAAGTAGGTGGTTGAAACTCTTGAGAAAATAGATATGCAACCGGGGGAAAATGATGGTTTAAGGGAAAAAATGAGATGGGATTTCAGGGAATAACTTATGGAAAGTGAGATGTATTTAGGGAATTGTTCCTGTATGCATAAAAATTAATAAGGTTCATAACTAATAACACTTTTTGAAATTTCAAGGAGAATGCTTCTGATATGCTCTTAAATATCAGGATGGAGGGAAGAAAGGGATAGAAAAAACCAGTGTTACACATTATTTTGGTCATCTTAGTGATCCATTGACAACATGTGTGAATGTTCCCAAAAGAGATTTTCTTCATGAGGAAAGTGACTAAATTTCTCTTCTCAAAAACCCTGTTAAGGAAAGTCGTCGAAGGCTACATCATAAGCAGGATGCAATGATGCCTAGTCGTCGCACTCTTCCCTAAAAATGGTTTTCAACGTCTTTGCATGATGCTCTACAACTAGGGTGCGACGATTTCAAAAGGCTAATAAAAAGTCAAGCTTCACGAAAGTTCTAGAAGGGGATCTTCTAGAAGATGAGGTGGCATCCGTATGGTTGGGATCCTACTCGCTTCTATTATTTGGTGGGATCATCCCAATATCTTTAACCATCTCTCTTTCCCCTATATAAAAAGGGATCTCTCATGGAAAAGGTTAAGTAAGGTTGATTCAAGCAAGTAAGTAAGATTATTGAGGGTTAAATTGGCTAAGATTGTATGGAGAATCCTGCATTGGATCATTCTTGAGAGCCTCATTTCAGTTCATCAAGTCATTGTGGATCTTCTTCATTCAATATTGGAGAAAGTGTTTGTGTTGGAGAAAAGGGTCATCGGAAGGGGACCTTGCAACATCAAGGCTTCGATTGTAATCTCCACTTTCATTATTATATAATACAATTATATGTTTATTTCCCGTAAAACTCATCTCATTTTATTATATAATTCCTTGATCACATACATAGGTTCTCGTTGAGTATATTATTGCTTTCACTTTGGTTGGCTTGTGTTCCCTTTCATATCCAATATCACAAGAGCATTGGAGTGAATCTAGGATGACAACAAGAAGAGGAAGCGATATTTAAATGGTATGTTACCCATCTCTTGCTAGATAGTAAACTCAATGATTAGAGCTTAGGGAAAACATCATATTCTGTTATGTTTTGTTCTAGATCTAGGTTGATCTAGGGAGATCTGTTTATGTCCGCATTTATCGATAAGTCCCATAAAAAAATTGGTGACCTACTGGGGATGCGACCTCATTTTGATTTCTTTCTTTCCATTTTCCTTTAGCCTGCCTTCCTCTGATAATTTTCATTCTCTGAGTCTGTGGGTGATCCATCTAGACTCCTTGGGTTTAGAAGTTCCTTTAGATTTTTTGTCTTTCTTCCAAATTTTTCAAATTTACAGAGATCGTCGCACTGTACCTTGCCAACAACCTACGACGACCCTGAGAGGTCTCCCTATTCTTAGCCAATCTAGTGCAACGACGTCGCACTCTGCTTCGCCAGTGGCCTACGACGACCCTTTCTCATCTCACTCTATCCCATGCCCAACCTGCGACGACTGCTGTAGGTTTTGATGGAGTGAGTCATTTTGTCTTTTACCACCCAGATTTGTCTTAGAATCCCGGGGTGAACTTCCTATTCCCATGTTTGATTGATTCCTATGTTTAAAGTTTTCTTGTGATTGGTTTTTAGTGATTGAAAGTCTTTCTTTGCATTTGGCAAGTTTTTTCTTTTGCTCATTGTCACAAGAATATAATCTTGGATCTTCATCTGGGTGCTTGTTTGAAAAAACATCTTTGGATTGTCTTGAGTTTTGGATTCATTTTGTTTGTTAGATTGGTTGTTGATTAAGAAACATTTTTTCTTGCTTATGTTAAGA
>ML808956.1:166984-195638 GCA_009831015.1 Picea engelmannii | reverse complement strand
AATTTTCCTTACGGCGGGCCCCTTGTTACATGTGGCGTTGTCCTATTGGTTTAGAAGTCCCATCCTCCACATGTTGCCTGACATCCCGTCGCCCCTGGATGCCACCCTCCATTGAGCCCACTTGGTCCACTTGCTCCTGGGGTTGGGTCACTTCCCATAACTTCCGCCAGTCCATGTTGTCAGTACCATAACCCCCTTCACTCATGGAAAACCTCCTTTGGCGACTTTTACCCCCAATCACAAACCTCCACGTCAGTCATCCGTATACTTTGGTCTTCATCACCTGCCATATCACCCCAAGTGGCCCGTTGTCCATTAATAACTGGAAAATATGCCTGTTGTCATGCTGACCGTATCTCCCGCGCCAAACCGACCCCAATTTTGAATAAAACTACCGTTTTCCCTTTTCATTTGTTATTCATTCATCGTGCCAGAAACCTCTTATTCCTCCATTGCTTCCACATCGCCTTCACCTACAGTCCAGTTGACCCCACTAACGTATTGTTTATTTGCAGGTACAGTTGCTGAAATGGTGTCAAAGCCCAGACAAGCGGAAGAAGAAGAAAATCATCTTCTTCCTCCTCTGGTTGACCTGGATAAAGTTCCCTTGGTTGATGCCTTGCAGTTGGATATCAGTATCCAACATGAAATTAAACACATACTCATAATCAAGCCTACATTTTCTAAATATACAGACATGGATGAAGTGTATCGGAGATTGCTTAAAGTCACAGTGCCAGGTCATATTAGATGGGAAGAACTGTGTGATATACTAGATTAGCAGATGAGCTGTCACAATCCAGTCACCGATCCAGTCAGAAGAGATTGCGAAAGCACCTCGCCAATGGCCTACCCCATAAATTTCCGCATGCAGTTGTAATGAGTCATCAAACAGTTCTTGATTAGTTAATGTAGTTAGACTAAAAATAGAATGAGCACGTCTTGATCAGTTATGACAGGAACGTTTGTAATTTGAATAATAAATACTTCAACTCTCGAAGTATTGGGGGTTGTTGATTGGTACACCCTATTTCTATCAAGCTGTACTATTTTTGAAGAGATATACCATTAATAAAGAAGAGGCACTTTACAGGATTCTTGCGCATGTTCACTGGTGATGTGATTTCCTCAGTTAAATTGTTTTTCTTTCTCTGTATTCATTTTGTTTTCTGAATCTAATCTTTATGAATAACGTTATGTTGCAGGATTTATCTTTGATACCTTGTTTCCGATTCTAAAGATTTAAATGTTTATCTTCTAATACCTTCAATTAAGAAATTCTTAACTGCTTTTTAATTGAATTTATTTTCCTTATCTTTTCTTCTGTCCATCATTTTAATTACTAAAGATCCAGTGAGGGTGTTATCTCGCCCTGTGAAGGTTTTCTTTGGCACTTCTGGTTGTATCTCAGATTTGATTAAATGAAGACCCCATAGCCCAATGGATGTGTAGTTTGTCTCAACCAACTTCAAAAACCCTTTCACAACAAAACCTACAGTTCCTTTAGCTAGCCTAATATCTGAAATTAAAACAAAGCTAAATCATATAGAGAGATCCCTCTCTGAAGCTGGAAGGGCTGGATCCCAACTTTAAAAGTGGTTGGATAAGGTTACCTTAGTAGATTTCTTCTTTTTCAACCTCTAGGAAATTTACCAAGTGCTAACAGACCGCATCAACTAATCGACGGAGTTGGGCTGGATCATCCCCCAACTCTATTTCTCCTGATGACAGGGGTGTAGTGGACATTGTACGACTGGACTGAAGGGCCTGTTGTACCCCTTGGAACTCGACCTTTAGTCTGTCATACATTTCCTCCTTCTTAGCTTCTTGTTTCTCCATGATTCCCAACGAAGAGTCATTGAGGGCTGCTATGATGAAGTCAAAGTCATCAGTAGTAAGAACGATCTTCTTCTTGGTCACGGTGGTTCTGGATTTCTTTCGGGAAGAAGGTTTCGGTGGAGAAACCTTCCTCTTCTTCCGGGGATTGGTCTCATCTCTCAGCGGTGTTACTTCACCTTGCTTATTTTCAGCTCCTATGCCATTTATTTCTTCCTCCTCACCCCCTCTATCAGGTGATACTGAAGTAGTCTTTCCTGAGGTGCTGCTTAGTTCTTGGACTTCTTCAATCTTCTTCGTTTTACTGGGTTCGGGTGTATCATGCGTAGTTTCTAGGCTATCAGGGTCAGACATCTTTGCAGGGTCTGTTGGAATGAGGAGTTCTGTCGACCAGTCCTTAGTGATCTCCTCAAGATCCTCTTCCATGAGCTTGTTGTATGACTGCAACCGCTCCTTATGTTCATTGGCTTGCATTGTAAGGTAGATGAAGTGTCGATCTACGCAAAAATTCATCAGAGGTCAGAATCTCTATAATGTGTTTAGAGTCATGTGAGGTTCTGATCCTATGGCTCTCTTTAGCTGAAGGTAGTAGGTATGAAAAACAATGTTTGACTACCACTGTTTGTTCATATCACTCGAGTACCAAAGGGTAGTGAACTTCGCAGCAAGCGGCTTGAAAGGTTCAATATCCAGGAAGGTCACACCTTCTGACATCTCCCAGGCAACAAAGGATATAAGAATAGGGAGATAGATGAAATGTAACTCATAGCCCTAATCCTGTTCTTCGCGGCAGTCTAGCTCCAGCTGATTCACTAGGTACTTCATCCAGTTCATTTGTAAACCTTCTATGCACTTTCCCGCGAGGTCAAAAACAAAGCTTGTGACCTGCGTAGGTCTGTTCTTCCTTACCAAATTTCCTTCAATTAACTGACAGGCGAGGCACACTGCACCATTCTGGATGGAGGCTACCTTGTATCCTTGCATTCCCTTTTCAACATCGCCATATGTATCCTTGATTTTTTGTGCTAGTGCGCGATCTGTGGCTTTTCCTAGATAGAACTCCTATGGATCGAGTCCTTGCATACTCAAGCCTGTGATCCTATGGATCAATGTTGGGTCGACTGTGATATGGCGTTCTAGCCATAAGTAGTCTCCATGGTAACATGAAAGTAATAACTTGACATAGGCATTGAATTCCTAGTGTCGTCCGAAGTGTGGGATTTTCATGACGTTTAACAAAGTGGACTACGTGAGTTTCATCATCCACGACTGAGGGATTATCTTTGAGTTCTTTCCCTTTGTCTGGGTCAGGTATTTATATGGGGCAAGCTTACTGTAGTTTTTGCGATCTCTGAGGTTGAAGTGACTGAACTTCAACGCTGTGATCTTATCCTGCTATGCATGAAATGCACGTATCCCCTTCAGGAGGTATGCAGTAACCATAGTGTACTCGAATTCGCTTGGCACACTATCTTGATTCACTGACCCAACCATAGGTGGGATGTAATCCGACAATATGGTAGGGATCAGCTTCGCATTGGCTAAGTCGCCTATGTGCTTGGTTCTCTTCTCTGTTGTCGGTCGGGATGGCCCCGATCCACGACCAGTCGACGAAGAGGCTTTCACTCCTCTCGTCAATGACACTTGTATACCTACAGACATCGTCATTACCCTTTTGGTCATGAGGTCAATGAGAACTTCCTTGACAATTTTCTCTACAGTGCTGAACTCATACGAAATACATGCTCGGGGTTGAAAATCTCAGGTTCGAAGAGAAATCTCTCAATGCAATGGGATAGATGACAATAACATGATGATCACTATGCAAGAATCAACTAATCTGCAGGCTCAAATTCACGGTTAGAAAAAGTTTTCTCAATGCATGGATCAATGAGATAAATAGATACTTGGCAATGTATCTCTTGCAACACATAAGAAGCCTTCATTAACTCAGTTCTTTCTGTTACAATGCGGTCCCAATGGTCTGATAGCGACTTTCTGACCATAAATTCCTTTCTACCCATTCTAGGTGTCAGTCTAATGGTTATACTATTCCTAACGACTATATTGCTTCGCCATGGCGAAGTGCCATGTGACGTTGTTCTGGTATCCTGACGAAGTTCCAATTTTGTAAATTTTCCTTTTGCGAAGTTCCCTCTGGAACCTTCTGTAACTTTTCGATCTTAGCTCTCTTATTACTTAGCTTCCTAGCCTTCTTTCCAGTGAGATTCATTTCAATATTCCTTTTTTTATTCTGATTCTTATCTCCTGTAACTTCGCACTGTTGAGATTCTTTCCTAGAAATCAGGGGTAATACTTCGTCTGTATCTAGAATAGGTACTAGAATCTTCTGGAAGTATTCTGGCATTCTTGCAACTTCGACATCCAAATATCTGGTTTCAAATAACTTTGATCTGCTCTCCTATTCTTTAATCAAGTGTGTGATCCTCCTAGTCATGAAATCTTTTAACTATTGCTTCTTTTGCTCTAAGGCTTCTTCTTCTTTCCTTCTGGCCTACTTTCTTTCAATCCAAGATTTTCCTAATAACATAGCAAATGAAGCGTTGTTCTCAATAAATTTAACAACTTCAAATTCTTCCTCTGTCGAAGTTCCATTGGAACTCATAGATATCTGGGTGAGCTTTCCACATAGGTTTATCAACTTTCCTCTGAATAGTCCTATTCCTCCCAATGAAGGAATCATAACAGGATTTCCTAAATCTTCCCAAGTTCTTTATGTCATAATATTCACCTGTGTTTCTTCATCCAGAACACAGTCAATGTTGAAGTCTCCTATTCTTTCTTCTCTGCATTCTTTTTCTTTGAAGATCTATGATAAGATGATATGTTGGTGGTCATTCAGGGTTTCTTTCATCCGTAGCAATACTTTTTATGATTCTTTCCGGGGTTCCGTCATAATCTCAGTTTCTTGACCTTGCTCATGGTCTCCTTGTCTCATATTCATCCTTTCAAGCTTGGAAATCATTCTAGGGAAATCCAAAACTTCATGGTCCAAAAATTTACAACAGAGGCAACTAGGTCTCTTACCAGGGCATTCCTTAGCCAAATGTCTCAATTTTCTGCAACTGTAACAAAGCGTTAATCCTCTCTTTCTCTTAAATGATCCCCAACCTTTCCTGTACTGTGCACTAGGATCATGGTAGCTAACCTGCAAAAAATTCTTTCTAGGATCCTGCATCCATTTGTTATTCCAAACATTCTCTCTATGCATAGGTATAACATATCTTTCACTATTCTTATCAGATCTACTCATATCAAATTTTCTTTCTTCTATTAGTTCCCTAGTTTTCAAGCTAGGATAAATTTTATCAAACATACCTAGATCCATACTTTAGAAACAAAAATTTCCACTAATCTTGTCTTCAATAGAGCATAAAGCTTACAGATCTTAAAACTTTTCACTATTCTTACCTTTATTAAAGCACAAAGCATTCAAATCTTACCTCTTTTCTTCAGATCAAACTTCTTCCTTTAGCACAGAGCTTCACAAGTCAAGTAGAATACTGTGCACTAGAGCGAGAGATATAAGCACAAAGATTTCACAATTTCAGGTCAGGTCCTTGCAAAAAGCGTTTTTTTCCCCAGTTCCCAGCAATCATAGTTTCAGGACCCGACAACATAACCATTTGTTGGCACAGGGGCAGACCCAGGGTTCAATGCTACAACAATGCACCAACAAAATCCTAATTACAGAGCATCGTAGTATTCAACCAGATCTAGCATCTAACAACACTTAGCATGAAGAAACAAATAATATCTTAAAAGATTCAAGCACTAACACATGTATATAAGTCAAATCTAACATCCATCCATATTATTAAGCACTAAGCATTGGCATATCATTCGTCTATATTAAAGCACTAATCACATTAACATATAATCACATCAACACATCAACACATTGCACAAAGCAGAGAAACACAACATGTACATGGTTCACCCCCACCCTAGGGCTACATCCACCAACTCTTTGTCTTCTTTATTAGCTTCTTCAATAGGTTACATGCACAGAGCCTCAAAAACCCCACTTCGCAGAGGATAGGATATCTGCGCGGCTCGCTAGATCCTCCTTCCCTTAGTAGATCTAAGCACATAACCTTCTACAGTCTCTTACAATGACTTGCACTTAGCTCTGCAAGTCTCACATAGTATGCACCAAAACACTTACAAATCTTGATCACACAGATCCGACGCTAACACTCGGCCATTCGTGTTCACTACATCACCTTAGCATCTATTTATACATACAAAATAGGCCTAATCATGGGTGAACCCATGGGCCAACATTCCCATACCCGTTACATAATCCCAAATCTCAAAAGGGCCCTAAAAGGGGCTGAGATCCCGCAATCTCCGCTTCGCCTTGCGCTCTGCCTTCGACAGCCTGTCGAAGTCCCAAAATTAGGTCAAACATGACCAAGAATCCTAAAAACTTGTTCAAGGTCCAACATGTCATGACCTTAACCTTGCTTCCTTTTTATCGGACGACCCTTGTTCACCTGTCCTCTGATCCAACGATCCTAGATCTCTCCTGATCCTACAATGACGATCAGTCCCGAATTCAACAGGAATAGACACGATCCTTTGAACCCTTAAAGAGGTTCTATGACATTCTGTCTCCTGTGTAGCTTATGCAATGTTATTCCTCCTGAGATTTTCAATTTCATGGTCAGAGTTCAACTTCGACCACTAGACTCTGACCTACAGACCTAGCCCATACCGGCATGGTGTTTCAACCATAAGGTATGATAGCAATCTATAACATACCCAACCAGCCACAGGCCAGGGTATGCTACCTGCAATCCCACCCTTGGACTTCTTTTTCATTTTGATACCTTCTTTGTTTAATAAAGATGCATATGATAAGATAATTAAGGACATGCACAACAATATCCAACAAACATGCATCTTATAAAGATTCAATTTACGATAATTAAATATACAACGGAAAAACATTCATACACAGATAATAATATCACAATAGAGAGCACTTATATTTATGAAATATGACACCAACTGGCTGCAGACCAAGGACGTTACACCCAACCGTAGACACTACTGCTCCAAATCTCAACAACAACGTCACCCTCGAGCCAAGGCTATGAATCCACAAGGACGGTTCCAGAGTGAACTTGGCTTCCTAAACCAGTCATCTCTCAAGTGCTCGCAGACTTCCCAACACTCACAACAATCCAAGTACCCCACTCTCTTCTACCCAGCTTGCAACACCCGAGAGAATGGACCTCCACCTTTCTCTGCCACACAATCCCTCAGGTAGTCCTTCTCCTTATTTGGGCCTCCAGCGCAACTGGTCCAGAATCTCAATGCTGGAACTCTCAGGACTCGCAGGTGTGAGCCATGTTGGACATAGGACACTGCATCTCAGACATGCAGGCCTCAAGGCATGACTTGATCACACTAACAGCCACTACATCCAACTATCTCATGGATAATTCTATTGCAGTTAGACCCCCCTTCCCGAGACCAATACGCAAGTGAGGATGGATGGAGGAGGTAAGTGCATGGGAGTGCATGAGGGTAAGAATGAGGTAACACAAAGGTAACAGAGCGAACAAGCCAATGACCAACCCCACAATCGGACTAGGGGTTGGTTTAAGTATGTTTTTGGGGAAATCAAGAACCTCCTGGCCTCCCCAAGAAGCTCACGTAACTAATACCCCCCTTTAGGAAAAAAGGTAATTAACATAGGAATAAACATTTAGCCTCTCAAGCCCCCTCTCTTGTGGAATCATAGCCCCCTATAACTCTAGCACAATGGCCTTTTAATAATTGTTTGGGCACTCTGGCCTCTCAGCATTGTAACAATACATTATTTAAAATGGGATTTCAAAACCTGGGGTGTTACATTTAACACAAGAATAAACATTTATCCTCTCAACCCCCCTCTCTTGTGGAATCATATCCCTCTATAAATCTAGTCCTTATCTGTCTAGAAGCCAATGATGTATTTATTATTAATAATGATAAAAACATTACATGTCTTGGGCACACTGGCCTTTTAATAATTGTTTGGGTACTTTGGCCTCTCAACATTGTAACAATACATTATTTAAAATGGGGTTTAAAAACCCGAGGCGTTACATCCCCTCCCCCTTATTTTGGCACTATCCTCAGTGCATATACAAAACAAAGATCAAAATATCAAATTTATTCAAAAAGATGTGCGTACTTTGCCCGCATGGCATCTTCATGCTCCCAGGTAGCATCTTCAGGACCGTAGTAGGTACACTGAACTTTTACTAGCTCTATAACTTGATTCCGAAGCATTTTTACCTTTCTTTCCAATACCCATACTAGTTGAAATTGAAAATCTTCCTCCGTCTCTACTTTCCACCTCAGTCATATTGGATTGGTACTCTGCTTGTCGATCATTTAAAGTTGCATAGATTCTTCCCATATCTTTGATTGTTGTAGCCTCTTGGATGCTGTGCATAGTATTCACTCTGTATTTTTTGGGTGGGCAATCATTGTACAGGTGATCTTCCTTGCATCCCCAACATTGGATTGGTGGTCTTCCCCATTTTCCCAAGGAATCTTCCTTCTTGAAATCTCCCTTAGCATATTGATCTTGATGATTTCTATTAGGATCATTCCTATTGAAGGGATGTTTGAATCCTTTTTTCCTCTGATCAGACTTCGCATTCTTCTTGTCCTTCCAAGATTTCTACAGGGATTCTCTTCCCTGGCCTTGCTCATATAGGTATTTATCCTTCCTAATGGCTTCAGTCAAGGTCTTGGGTTCATCATACTTGATCTTTTCCTTATAAAAGGCCGACAATCCGCTTAGAAATATCTGTATTTTCACTTTATCATCACCAATAAACTTGACATACTTTAACAATCCCAAGAACTTCTTCTCGTACTCAGCCATAGTCATGCTTCCCAACCTGAGTTCAAAGAACTCCTGCATTTTCTTTTCATAGAAATTCTTTGAGAGTAACTCCTTCTGGAAATACTTCTTGAACTATTTCCAAGTGATCCTACTTTCATTAACATGTTCCACTTGCTTTAGTTGGTCCCACCATACTGCAACTTTCTTGTGTAAATGGTAGGTGGAAATCCTGACTTCCAGGTTTGATGAATAGTTATGCAACTGAAAGTATCTCCTAAGCCGAAGAAACCATGCTTCTGCATCATCTTCCCTTTCTCTTTCACCATCGAAGGAAGGTGGCTTGAGATTCCTCAAATCTCCTTGCAAACTATCTACCTCTATGTTTCTTCTTTGTTTCCTGACATGGGACACCTCTGGGCTGCTTACAAGATCATCCTAAGCATAAAGATTTATTTTTGAGTAAGGAGGTGAGTGGTGTCCATGAGCTCTGCTAGCACTTCTGGAATAACCAACTCTTCCACGATCATTTCTCCTTTCATAAAACCTACCTTCTTCCTCTTGTCTTGAGTTTGATCCCTTCTTCGTTTGCCTCTGCAACTGATCCAAGATCTGTAACACTCGAGCATTTATATGAGATTTCTCTCTCATCAGTCTCTCGTTGTCTTCTTTGTAGCTTTGCACTTCCATCTTCAAGATTCTTACCGTTTCTATCAATGTTTCCTACTCTCCTTTTCCCTTGCGTTCGTTGGACTCCGTCACTACGTTACCAACCTTGGTATTCTAGCCTTCGACCTCCTTATCATGATTGGAGGCTCCCTCGCCTTCTTCCATTTCCTCAATATGCATCCTGAGCTGATGTTCTGAAGCCTCTTAATTCTACAAAATGTGCAAGTGACCATCTTATTAGAATTATGCATATGATAAACAAAAATTTCCAAACCATGCTACAGGTCTCTTTCTTGTTTTTGTTCATGGAGATCATATCCCCATTCTCTGAAAATAACAGTGTCCTGTTATCCCTGGGCTGACACAGAATTTCATCCTGTGCAGGCGCTTCCTTCAAACCACCTTCCTAGGTGAACATGACTAGAAATTGTGGCTAAATCCTTCCTTAGCATTTTTTTGTCTCGGATACAACCAATTTGGCCCTTAGCCCTCCTTCCCTCAGTTCTCAATCTGCATACGACCATGACCATGACCCTGTGCTTAGCTGAAAAAGTGCTTGTCTAGAGCTTCGAGACTTTGGAACCTTCAAATAGGACCAGATCAACGGTCCTCATCCTCCTTCATGATCAACGATCGAGATCCACTTCAGGACTCCGCGCTTCGAGAGTCTCAACTTTCCTTGCTTGCCTCCTCCCAAAATGATTTTACCTGGAGTTCGTGATCTATCGACGCATGTCTTCCCATAGATCCACAACTGTGGATTGCTTTAGCTCTTCGGGCTTTGAAAGTTTCAAACTTACCTCTTTCACTTTCTCCCGGAGTGCTTTCACCCGAAACCGACGATCCTTCGACGTGTGTTTTCTGGAATCAACAGTTGAGATGCACTTCGACCTTCGGGCCTTTGAGATTTATCGACCCAACACATCCTGTCACATATTTCCCCTCTAGTGTGCCCAGTCTCTAGACTGCAAGATATGTTGCCATGTGTCCTTTTCAATCTGATAGCTATATTTTTACTTCAGGGCTCCAAACTTTGAAGATCTCAAACTTCAACCTTTTTCCTAAAAAAATGTTTTTGCCTGAAGCTCACAATCTTCTGATGTGTGTGTCCCATGGATCGACGGATACGATTCCTTTAGGACTCTGGACTCCAGAAATATTTATTTTCAAAAATTGTATGGCCCCACTGGCTTCATCCGAAGCCCTGGATATGGTGACGCGTGGCTCTCGGCAGATCAATGGTCGATATCCTTTCGGGTCTTCGGGTTTTGGAAGTCTCAAAATTCAAACACTCTCCTCTCTCACTTTTTCCTGGAGTGTTTTATCCAGAGCACGCGATTGGTGGATGTGTTTCCTCCTATAGATCGATGTTTCCCAACTACTTCGTCTCTTCGGAGGTTCGTCGCTTGAGCGCTAACATGTCACATCACTGCATTCCTTTCAATTTGCGGGGGCACGTATCGGTGGTCTGGAGTAACCTTATTTTTTCCCTGCAATTATTTTGACACTGACATGCAACCCCTTGGTGAAACCGTGGTTTGGATTACAGGACTGCCTTGGGAAATTAACTCCCATGCAACTCGGTTCCCCGCAATGCCTATTGATCGTTGATCTCTCTCTCCAATGGGTTCCGACGATCACGACCTTAACCTTGCTTCCTTTTTATCGGATGACCCTTGTTCACCTGTCCTCCGATCCAATGATCTTGGATCTCTCTTGATCCTACAGTGGCGATCACTCCCAAATTCAACAGGAACAGTCACGATCCTTTGAACCCTTACAGAGGATCTATGACATTCTATCTCCTGCATAGCTTCTGCAATGCCATTCCTCCCGAGCTTTTCAATTTGATGGTCAGAGTTCGACCTTGACCACGAGACTCTAACCTACAGACTCAGCCCATACCAGCCTGGCGTTTCAACCAGAAGCTCTGATATCAATCTGTAACATACCCAGCCAACCACAAGTCGGGGTATTCTACCTGCAAGCCCACCCTTGGACTTCTTTCTCATTTTGATACCTTCTTTGTTTAATAAATATGGATAAGATAAGAGAATTAAGTACATGCACAACAATATCCAATAAACATGCATGTTATAAAGATTCAATTTACGATAATTAAATATACAACGGAAAAAAATTCATACATAGATAATAATATCACAACAAAGAGCACTTATCTTTATGAAATATGACACCAATTGGCTGCAGACCAAGGACGTTCCACCCAACCATAGACACTATTGTTCCAAATCTCAACAACAACGTCACCCCCAAGCCAGGGCTATGAATCCACAAGGACGGTTCCAGAGTGAACTTGGCTTCCGAAACCAGTTATCTCTCAAGCACTCACAGGCTTCCCAGCACTCACAAAAATCCCAGTACCCATTTCTCTTCTACCCAGCTTGAACCACCCAAGAGAATGGACCTCCACCTTTCTCTACCACGCAGTCCCTCATGCAGTCCTTCTCCTTATTCGGGCCTCCAACGCAACTGGTCCAGAATCTCAATGTTGGAACTCCTAGGACTCGCAGCTACGAGCCATACTGGACATAGGCCACTTCATCTCAGATAAGCAGGCCTAAAGGCACGACTGGATCACACTAGTGGCCACTACAACCAACTATCCCATGGATAATTTTGTTGCAGTTTCGTCCCCCTTTCTGAGACCAATATGCAGATGAGAATGGATGGACGAGGTAAGTTCATGGGATTGCATGAGGGTAAGAATGAGGTAACACAAAGGTGACGGAGCGGACAAGCCAATGACCAACCCAACAATCAGACTAGGGGCATATTTAAGTATGTTCGTGGGGAAATCAAGAACCTCCTGGCCTCCCCAAGAAGCTCACGTAATTGATCCCCCGCTTTAGGAAAAAAGGTAATTAACGTAGGAATAAACATTTAGCCTCTCAAGCCCCCTATCTTATGGAATCATAGCCCCCTATAACTCTAGTACTTGTTCTTCTAACAACCAATGATGTATTTATTATGCAAGGAATTTAGTTATTAATGGTATCAAAGGAAAATTTATGTGTGGTGTGGAATAGCTTGGATGGATGGGGGTGTTAAATTGTGATATCAAAGCCACAGGTTCAATACTGAGCCTGCATGGACCATTTGTCAACATGCAGAAGTTGAATTTACATAAATTAAATCTCAGAGGATGTCTGCAACATGTTTGTTAAAGGTACTTCTATGAAATTTGGAAAATTCATGAGGAATTTGAGGGAATTGAGTCATAGGTTAAAAATCCTGAATTTTTATCTCACTATAAACAATTTCGAGCTTGTAATTGGTATAATTTTGGAGTGACAGTGAAGCCATGGAAACATTGGCTAAAGATCCCTAATTCATGAATGAATTTGATTGGAATTCATACCCAACAATGTTAATCAGTCGCACATGATGGTAAATGATTGGTTTCCGAACTAGGATTGGGCGCAATGAGCTTAATTACAGAGTTTCATGGTAGCTTAGGAAGAAATTTTGAAATTATACTTTTTTAGAGAAATTGGAAATATTCAAAATTTCAGAAAATTTGGGTAATTTTTTGTATGATGATGTCATCATAACGTGGAGGCCACATGGAAGTAATGATGTGGACTGCCTGTTACAATAAATTTTTCCTCACTCCATGCAACTTTCTTGGATGGCCTTCCATTTCCCTATGCAAACTTCAAGTTCTCTTTTTGTGCCTTCTAGAGCCAAAAAAAGCATATTTTTTCACATATGCCTACCCTATCAGTTATACAACAAGAGTATACGTAGGTTGCTCCACTACAGCCCACATACATAGGGTTTGGTACTCAAAATTAAAAATTATGTCGGGTTTCCATGCCATGTCACGCGATCCATGATCATTAACCTTCCATTTATTGGAAATGCTTCGATTCGGCTCTTCTGTTCCATTTGAAGGCTATAAATTGAGCCATATTGAAGCCTTGAGATAATTTGACAGTTCAACTTTGAGAGCAAAGACACTTTGGAGAAATTTCACTTCATATTGATTATGCATCCCTTTTTCCTTGAAAGTATGAACTCCTTGTTCAGCCCCCAAGCTCTTCCTTCTTTGTGATGGAGAACCTCATTGACTCCTTTATGTGAGATTTCCTTTGGTGGAGGATTGAAGTGGTGGAGACCTAGCTGGCGGGAATTAGTTTCTCAGTTATGATAGGTGTTGTTACAAAAGTTTGTCACCTATGTACTTTTGTTGATTATTTAATAGAAATACTCTTTTCTCGTCCAATTGATATCTTGCAAATATTTGAATTATTATTCCATGGGCATATTTGTCATGTATGCTAATGGATTATGCTAATCTATATGCTACCAATATATATGATCACCACATGCTTGTGTATGTTGGTTGTTGAGGATAAGTTGTAGGTATAAAGCTTTGGGTCATGTGCTCAATGGTGGTCTTCTTCGAACGTCCGGACGAGGTAGGCTCTTATCCTTGTCTTGTTAGACTTTCATTTATATAGAATACTTGGGATTAGAGTTGATTTCTGTGTGTCATTCCGTCTATTGTGTTTTAACCCTTCCCATAGAGAGATTTTCCTCGTAACAAAATCGGCGACCATACTGGGGATTGATCTCTTTTTTTGGTGTTTGGAGTATTTTTCTCCTTGATTTTCTCTCTGTAGGCTTGAGTTTCCTTGTCACCTATTTCTTGACAACCTGTTTTTTATTTTGCATAAGAGTTTCTTGGCTTAACCCTTGCTCTGGCATTGTTTTACTTGGTATACACGGTTTTTCCCTTGACAAACACGTATATATGCAAGTTGTTGTCCTTTAGGGAGTGTATATACGTGATTTGTGCTCAAACAGTTGCGTACATCATCTCTTTAGTCTTGTTGGGTGAGTTTGGTTGGTTGTTGAGTCTTCTTGGGTCCCTGTCTTAACCATTAAATGTTTATAGAGTGATAGGAAGCCTTTTTATTGTTGAATTTTTGGGTGGTTTTTCTTTCTTATCATATTTTTCATTGGTTGTCCTTACACATTGGTATGAGTGTTTGCTTCTCGGTATCCTTCTTGGCTTGTTGCTTTTTGCTTACAATAGGGTCTTCTTGTGAAGTTTGTATTCAGTCCTTGCATTTAATTTTCTTTATATCGAAAATACAAAAATATTTTCTTAATTGAATTATGGAATTTTCACTTTTGATTACATTGCATTGATTTTGACACATGTGGAGAGATCAATTTTCATTGAAATTGTAGAGATTGCATTGGAAAAATTGCATTTAGAAGCATACAATATCTTTAAAATTCAAGACTAGTACTTAGCAGTGTTTTTATACGTGCTTCTTTTTATATGTTGAGACGTAATACCATCAGTTTCATGACCACACCTCTTGAGTAAGAAGAAGGCATTAAAATTAACACTGATTAATTAAAATTGATTAGAAATGATTTTATTTTTCAGGGTACACAAACAAGTATAGGACATAGAGCCTTGGAATAGGATTTTGTGAGTAAACTTCTCCAAGGCTATTAAAATAAACATATGTGTCTGACCAGGGAGTGGTGAAATCCATTGCATAATTAGTGATGTCAGGAGGTTGTGCTCACATCGGAGTTAAGAATGAGGTCGCGTAAAGTTGGTTGTAGAGATAACCCTCTAATACCTTCTTAGCGTCAGAGATATTTCTGGGGTTCCATCTGTATCTAGGGGTCTTGCTAGTACCTTTACCTCTATGAGAGGCAGTGTTTTTGAGATTTCAGTCTTTGTTACCCTACCCATACAATGGACTGGACTTACGACTGATCGCCTACGCATTGGTTATATTGTCATGACTCTGGTTTCTTGACATAAGTAGCCACATAGTTTACTTGCAGGGGTTATTCTGCAGGTACTCGGTGTCAGATAAGGGTCAGGCATCACACAAACTTTATGGATGAGGATTACCTCTCTAAGGGAATCTGACCAACTGTGTTGTTAATCCCATGAGGGTCCTTATAACTAATTATTATACCTCCTATATTTTGAAGAGAGTCTCAGGCCCCTCTTGGGTTAGACATACCTACTCTAGTGAGGGAGGCCCCTTTTCGGCCACTATATCATGTTTGTGTGCATTGGCCCTTTTTCTTTATTTTGGTGTGCTCTCTAATTATTAGTTGGCCCTAGGATGTTTTTATATATATCGAGTCTTGAGTCATTGCGGAGCAAGATTGGTCTCCTCGTCAGTCTCACCATTTGTTGAATTTACCACCACATCTTGATCCTTTACCGAAGCTTCCTTCTAAAAGGAGTTAAGTTAATAAACATGGTACATATATCTCCACCTCCCAGACTCATGATCATCTAGTTATGAGTATTGAGTCAAACTTGAATGTCATGGGGAGTCCTTCAACTCCTTTCTCTTCTATGATTAATGGGATCTCTTCAACTCCTTCATTCTCGACAGTGGGGGTGTCGGAGGTCCCCGCCTCTAGTGTTATTCAACCTGTGATTTCTACTCAACCCACAAGAACAAACACTTTCAGACCTATTTTTGGTATGCTGAGTCGTGATTCTCAGTCAATACCTTTGGCCTCTAATCCATTTACTTTTGGTATTCCCAATATGACATCGCAACTCTTGTCCTCTGTTTCAACGACTAACGTGAATCCTAGTTTTGGTTCAGGGGGCATGACACCTCCTTATTCTACTTTCTCATTTGGTGGTCATATTCCCTAAGAGAATCCTACAATTGTAGGTTGGACTCCCCTTTCCTCCAGGCCTAATCCTAGTTTCAATGCTCCAGGATGGAGTGCTCAACCAGGCAGACAATTCACTTCCTATATTTTGTCCTTCATCCCCTCTTCCTCCATGCCGATTCCGATGAACGCATTTATTATGGTGAATCCCCCTTTGTCCTTTGGTGTTCCATCTAGAGGGAGTAAGTTTCTCAGTATGGGTAACCCCCAACATGGAGTCCCTTTGGCTGGGGGAAACGAATATAACCCTCATCATGTTGTTTCCATAGGTATGGTTCCTACACAACCTTTCATGAATTAGTTTGGAGGAGGCTATTATCCTACCGAACATGGCCATGGTATATACTAGAACCCTGGATGTTCTGTAGTCCATTAGCCCCAATGTTTCCCAAGAGCATGGGCTCAGACGCCGCAACCCCAGATCCCTTTTTTTGTCCACGCTTAATCTGCCAGATTTGTCAAAATTAGTTAATGACCCTATGCGTCATGATCTGTTATTCCCCCCCCATTCCCACCAAGATTCCTTAAGACGTTCCAAAATTCAAAGGCAATCATGGTGAGGATCCGGGTGATCACGTCACTACTTTTCATCTATGGTGCTCATCCAACTCTCTAAATGATGACTCTATTCATTTGAGGATATTTCAACGCACCCTCATGGGAGTCTTCGCGAAATGGTACATTGAGCTACTAGGGGGAATATATGGAACCTTTAATCAGATGATATTGGTCTTTCTCAACCACTTCCGGTTTTCAGATTGTTATGATGCCAACAAAGAACTTTTTTTGGCCTTTTGCCAAGATAAATCCACGCATCTCTTGGACCATATCCAAGAGTGGTGTAGATGGAAGAGTTTGGTCAAAGCCTACATTCCTCTAGAGTTTCTATTGGAATGGTTCCTTAAGTCATTATTGCCTTATATATTGAAGGATGACTCTACATTTGGAGTAACATATTAGGAAGAAGCTATTTTCAAAGCCCAACAATTGGACCTCATATATGCTCAATCTAGGATGCTTTATGAAATTCTTCCTGATGCACCGCAAACTACATCCCTATACAAAATCTTGGGCCTCATGTCGATGGAATCATAGGCTTTGAAAATTATAAGTCTATAGAATTGGTGATAAACTAGTTGAAATATTTTTCTCTAATCCATCTTGTAGCAGGACAAGCTTCAACTTCATCCTCCACCCCCAATCACTCGACATATGTGCATTATGTACAGTCGTCGACTAATCCAAATGGTAACCAACAACCAGGAGGGAATAAAAATAAAGGATGAGGTAATAATCATAAGGGTGGCGAAAATAATAATAAATCCAAGGATGACACCAACAATGATAGATCAAATAATAATGCTGGTGAGGGAAAGAAAGAAAATCAGAAGGTAAAGTTTCCTTGTAAACTTTGTAAATATGATCACCTTACCCACTTATTACCCAAACTTGAGGAAGCCTCGAGGGTCCTATCTCAACCACCTGCTGTGCTGACCAATCCATTTCCGCATAATCAACACATGGCTTTGAGCTCCTCCAACACTGAAAATGCATTGAGTGGGAATCAAAACCCCTCAGTGCATGAAGGTGACCGTCTATGTGTTAATATGGTCAAGTCTCAGATTGACGTAGCCACTTGATCTCGTGATTACGGTTATTCACAGACTGTTGCAGGTCCATAGTCTCCCCCTCCTTCAGAAACACCTTTGCAGATCGAAAAACCAAAGCCTCCACCCTTTATTATGAAAGGAGTAATAAAATCTCTACCCACAATCCTAATGTCAGAGCCGCCCAGAACTATTCAATTGTCGAAGATCTAGGTCAAACCCCTTATGCGATGTTGGCTTTGGAGGTGCTCCAAACGTTTCCTTCACATAGAAATGACTTGCTATCTGATTTATGAGCTCTAGACCCATGTGGCTCGAAGGTTATTAAGTTTGATGTCACAGATGTTAAGCCTCACTTGCCTTACCATGTGGCCTTTCAAATCCATGTGGATTACACGAAATCTACCATCAAATTCATTATAATTGATGAAGGTGTTGCAACGTGTGTGATGTCCCTAACCTATTGTAAATCCATTGGCTCTCCAACTCTATTTCAATCTATGACTATGTTGACCGCATTTCATGGTCATTCTTTTTGACCCCATGAAATTATTCCCGCTTTTCCGGTCCAGTTAGGTAGAAAGATAGTGGAGGTTGATGTCAAGGTGGTTGATTCACCCCTTGACTATAATTTACTACTAGGGCATAATTGGACTTATGCCACGGTCGCAGTCATGTCATTTGTTTTCCGCACTATTATGTTTTCCTCACAAAGGGAAAATAGTGATGATTGATCAATTGTCCTTTGCACATGATAGTCCTAATGTATTAGTTGGACCTTCAATCCCTGTGATCAATAATTCTCAGCCAAAAACTGAGGATATTGGTGTCAGAATGTATTCCTCTTTGATGGGTAGCTTTGATTTCATGGCACCAATTCACCATATTCATGCCATTTCTAGTGATTCTTCATTGTCGATGAGGTCCGTTCCTTTTCGTACTTCATATTTCAACAACCCTTGTACCCTACCTTCCCCGACTATGTCGTATGAAAGTCAGTCTAACATTGGGATGGAAATTCCACTATCAACAACAGAGGTTGTGTATCAGTCTATTCTTGATGCTACTATTGACCCAGATCCTTCTTCCTCAAGGACGAACAAGGTGGATATTATTCTAGATCTTGTATGGGCTGCTCAATCATCTTGTTCACATGATTGCCTCAACGATACTTTACCGTCAGATGAAGCCATATTAGAGGCCATGTCTGGTCCTGATAGGCCTTGATATGATTTGCATTATCAGTCCTATTTCTTCCCAGAACTTGTTAGGATCAAATAAGAGAACTTTATATCTACCTTGAGTGAGATGGTCTATCACGTTGTGGTTCCATTAGATACGCATGGTATTTATGCCAAGGGAATCATGGTGAATATTTCTCCTACCATCACGATCAACATCTCTCTTATCCCTGGTAAGATTGAGAACGTATATATCAGTGAATAATGTTCGCCTAAATATATTCACATCTACACCGATCTCTTCAAATAATCTCGTGATGTTTTCACTTGGTCATATGAAGAGATGCTAGGGATCGACCCCATCATTTTTTAACATGATATTAAAAACTATCTTGATGCTAAACCTTTTTGGAAACATCTTAGAGATATTAATGCTAGGAGGTCCCCTCCTATTAAGGCAGAGATAGAGAAGCTACTTAATGTTGGTTTCATCTACCCGGTTCCCTTGATTGAATGGGTGTCCAACTATGCTCCTATAAATAAAAATAAAGGAACCATCCGTGTATGTATGGATTTTTGAGACTTGAACAAGTCGTGTCCTAAAGATAACTTCTCGAATCCTTTCATTGACCATATTCTTGACGAGTGTGTGGGAAGCAAATTCTTTTCTTTTATGGATAGATTTCTTGGGTATAATCAAATTCAGATCAAACCTGAGGATTAGCATAAGACAAATTTTACTTGTCCACATCTGAAAGGATGGTTGGTATGGTTCTGGTTTAGGAGTATGATGAGCTCCATGAGCACATTGTATACTACCTTAGTTGAAACTTATTTGGTCCTGAACTTAAATACTCTCACGTTGAGAAACTAGCCTTGGTTGTCGTACACACAGTTCAAATATTACAACATTATATATTGCTTTGCAAAACTACCATACTTGATGATATCAATCCATTTCAATACATTCTTACCATGCATATCATATGGGGAAAATACAATAAGTAGAATTTTATTTTGCAATAATTTGATCTCGATTTTGCTTCGACAAAGTCTAAGAAATCACTAGTTTTTGCCGAGTTGATATAAGACTCCCCTTGACTGGATGAGGATGTCATTCATGATGAGTCATTCATGGATGAACATATTTTCCTTATCTCTTCTTCGTACCCCTGGTATGGAGACATTCTGATTTATCTTCAAACCTTGAAGTTACCCCAACATCTATCGAGAGACGATCAACGACGTATACGACACTTTGTATCGTCGAGGAGTGGATAATATTTTGTGTCATTTCTTGACTCATGAGGAAGTTGAGTCTGTTCTTAATGACTGTCACAGTGGGGCTTGCGGTGGTCATCTATCTGGGCTTGCGACAACCCAAAAAATAGTGCGAGATGGTTATTATTGGCCATCAATTTTTAAAGATTGTGTTGAAGAGTTCAAGAAGTTTCACCCTTGCTAGGTCTGTGCTCGAAAAATGCGCTTGCATCTAGCCCCTCTTCACCCAGTCATTATCGTCGGTCCCTTCACCAAGTGGGGGGTGGATTTTATGGACTGTAACCCAACTTTGCTTGGGGGGCATCAACATATTATCATGGTTGTGTATTACTTCAATAAATGGGCAAAGGCCATTCCTACCCTTAAATCCGATGGTAAGACTGTAGCATTCTTTGTATTCAACCAAATTATAGCTTGGTTCAAAATCCCAAAGGAGATTGTCACTAGTCATGGCAGTCACTTTCAGAATGAAATGATGAAGGGATTAACATCAAAACTAGGGTTTAAGCATGGTCATTCTTCCCCTTATTAGCCCCAGGAAAATGGACAAGTAGAGGATGTGAATAAATCTCTCAAGACCATCTTGCAAAAAACTGTCAACCAGAGTAACTTGGACTGGAATCTAATGCTTTACCCTACCCTTTAGGAATATTGAACCTTGGTTAAGACTTCCACCAGTTTTTCTCCTTTTTCATTTAGTACACGCTGTGGAGTCGATCCTTCTGATTGAGTGTGGAATCCCTTTCCTTATACTGGAAATTGAACTCCTACCTGACACATCTGATCTTGAAGAATGCCTTGTGCACCTAGAGTGTCTATATGAGAAGCGTCGAGATGCCTCTATGACTATCGAAGAGAATAAATGATGTGTTAAGGTTCAATATGATAGGTTTGTCTATCTTCAACAGTATGTTGAGGGTGACTTGGTTTTCCTGTATGACCAAGCTAAACAACCATTTGGGGCAGGAAATTTCAACCCCATGTGGCACGATCCTTATATTGTGCGACGTGTTTTAGAAAAAGGAGCCTATGAATTGGAGGACTGTGAAGGGAATATGCTGGACGAGCCCATAAATGGTCTCTACCTGAAAAGATATTAAACTTAATCCCTCAATCTTTGGCGCGACTCTTTGTATACTAGTGTATCTTAGTGTATATATATCTTTTTCTTTGTGTCATCGGCTTTCTTATTAGGTTTTCCCTTGGTTGGTATATGTCAATGGAGTCTTCAGTTTACTTAGGATTTGTAGACAGTGCCAGTCATCATACATGGAACATGGATTCCTTTGCTTGGGTCATTTACTCACCTGGGACAATTGGTGTCTTTAGGTGGCATTTGTCTAGAGCCATCAATGAATAATGTGGTTGAGTATTGCATCGTTATAGATATTTTACGCGATGGCATTTCACATGGTGTTTGAGCTTTATAGGTTCTCCTGGAATCCCATTTTGTCGTATGTCAGTTAAACAAAATTTACCCTGTGTGAAACCCTACTCTACTCCGACGATTCCTACGGGTACAACTTTTGGAATGATACTTTGATTTTATTACTTATAATCACATACCTAGAAGTTCTAATTATGTATTTGATTCATATGCTACTTATGTTTTAGATTGGATTTTGTCACATAACTAAAGTAAAGAAAAAACATTCATGTATACACATTGTAACATATAAAAGTAAAGTCGATGATCAAAATTTTAAATTTCATCTCTTCAAAAAATATGGTGGCATAGTACAAAATGGGGCTCACACCCTCAAAATACATATATGGCTGGTATATATATGACCATGGATTCTATGCTTGTGGCACTGGATGTGTATCATGATCGCACAATATGGAATTTGTGAGATGCCAGAAGAGTCACACCCACACACGAGGCACACCCACCACTTGTCAATGTATAACCTTAGGTAGATCCGCCACCTGAACCATATGAATCATGTGCATCAAATGAGACAAGTTCCCTTGAAAATTTTGTAGCAGTCTATCTGCATATCCTCCCACATGTTCATATCCCCGGTTCCTTCACCAATTTCATGGGAATCCATCCGGTCATCGTGGACCCACGTTTGTGTAGCAAAGTAATTGTTAATACTTGATGTCGAGCGAATTATATGATAGTAATTGCGACATAAATTATCAATCCAGAGTCGTAATCTTATGAGATGTACGCAAAGTATATGCAGGGTAAGAGGATTTATAATCTATGCTAATGATTGAAAAGAAACATGTTAAACTACTGTCGTTGAATCTAAATCTAAGAAAGCACAAAATATGTAGCTAATCTATGAAAGGAAACTATCCTAATGTTACATAAACTTGAGACTAAAACCGAATCTACAAAATCAAATGAGACATAATCTAACTATAAAAGAAAAAACTTAATCTAACTACGAAAGCATGAAATCTAGGATTAATCTATGAAAACATGAAAGTGCATAAATTAAATCTAATGAAAGCATTTTAAAAACATCTACAACAACACACGACAAAAAGGTAAACGACAAACCACTATGAGAAAGTAAAATCTTACATTAAAACAATCCAATACATGACAGTTAATGAAAATCACTATCTCAAAACTACAAGACTATGAATCAAAGCTCAATCACTCTATTCTTCTATTCTCTATTCTAGAGAGAGGCCTCCTCCCAAATGAGGAGAGAACCCGCTTATTTATACATGAATAAAGATAACAAACTCATAATTATAGATCCACTTTTCTCACAACCTATCCCTTCAAATCCTCCACAAATATCTTAGATAAGATATTCTCTCCATGATCTTCTCCTTGAAGTTAGCTTGAATGATTATCTCCAAATCAAAGCTTGAAGATGAAATTCGAATTTGAATCTAGGTGGTGATTTTTGACTTTGTGAAAATCTTCAAATATGCTCATAGTCATCATAAAACTCATCCAACTTTGAGATATAATGAAAATATGTTAATTTCCTAATATTTAGTCACAAATTCCCTTAAAGATACTCAAAATAAATAATTTGGAAAATGGAAATGTAAACCCATATGTTTTTATGAAAGTGATGATAATTATGGTTTTATGGAAGAATGAAATGGAAATAAAGGCGACAAATGGTATATGGAAGATGAATAAAGTGTCGTATTTTTGCGATCCAACATTCCCCCCCAACTGAACTTGTTGCATGTCCTCATGCAACTTTGCATGAATTCTCTTTAAAACTTGTGGCATCTTAGTTGTGGCTTTACATAATGATGATGTGTAATAATAAATCATTTCATGATGAGATACATGAGTGGCAGCTAATATTTCTTATGGTTGGTTCTTGTGTGACAACAATCAATATGACAAATGTTGGTTCTTGTGTTAACAACATTTGTTCGTTTTACTTATTTTCTTGCTGAAATTCATAATATTAGAAACATGCATGTACTGGAAATGATAAGTCATCAATGTACTTAGAAAGCCCTTTTTTTTCTTCATATTTGAATCATGCCAATATATATCAATGCTTTTAGAATCAAATGCAACATAGTTTAGTTTGGGAAAGACACATTGGTTGATGGTAAAATGAGATGATGTATATGTAAATGGAATTATGACATGAATATCCCCCCCCCTCCCAACTGAAGATGTGGTATGTGTAGGAAAAGGAGAAGACTAAGGTAAGGAAATTTTCCAAATTTATCTATTTTTAGCACTTAAGGAATTGCATGATTAAAGATTAAAAAGGAACATACCTCCACTTACCCAAAAAGTTGATGAACTATGTAATAGGAATATGGCCGATGCGGCTTCTGGAGCATGGAAGATGTCACTGCTGTATGATCATGTGAAAGGTGAATGCTACTATAGCTACAACTGCTAGAATTGTTGGATCAGAGAATATGAAGTGGAGGAATCTGAACCACTGCTGGTGAATCATGGAAAAGAGGAACTATGGAAGTGGAATTGTGGTACTCTCATATGGCTGGAAAAATACTCCTGCAACCGCTGATAGAGTCATGGAAAAGTGTATAGTCGTCACCCGCTGCTAAACCCGATGGTATAATTCTAATCATGCAAATGAATGTGTCGATGTCGAGCATGAAGAGAAGTCATTGGATTACTGACCATTGATGAATGTCGTTAACCAATGCAAGGCAAACTCACTATTGATGTCAATAAGTTCCAAGGTACCCAAGTACATCTTGCGAAGTGCGAATGAATGAGCTGATGTCGAGCCACTTGCAAGATCTGACGATCAAGGGACATTGATGTATTCCCATGATTGTTAGCGAGAGAACTTGCCATTAAAGCATGCAAGCCTCTAGGTACTCAAATGGACTCTAGTCTATATCCTAGATAAGGTACTGAGGTTGATGGGGCAAGACTTGTTGAAAGGTGGGCCTTAAGGAATCCCACATCAGTCAACGCGAGTTTGTAAAAATGATTGGTAGGACTATAGATGAAAAGGCCTCAGTAGCAACAATGTGTATGAAAAATAAAGCAGGGTAATGTAGTCGTCAAAAAGGGAACTGGATGGTTTTATTTGCAGGGAAAAATGAATGGAAAAATAGGAAAGAGATGTATGCGACTCAGAAAGATAGGCATGTGTGAATCCAGGACCGATAAGACAATGAAATAGCAGACTCCAGCATGGATGATGAAGAAACTTGGAAGGAGAAATGCGGGTATTCATGACGCAAATGGGTTTATGAGTGGTTTCTTGTGTAACTGCAAACGCCATGAGATGTATAAAGATCAGCTCCTTCAAAGTGTCCAACAAGGCATGTTTCACGGAAAGAGTTTGTGATTCTTGAAAATCACTTTGTCATGAGATGCGATCGGCTGTAAACTTGAAAAATCTTAGTACCAATTCCTACATGAAAAATTGTGAGAAGTTTGAAAAACATAATCATGGAGAAAGAAGTACGAGTGCGAAAAAATAAAAGACATTTTTACCTGTTGTTGCGCGCTTATTCCAGTGTTGATTGTTGTTTGAAGTGATTCAAGAAAAACAAATTAACGTTAATCATGAAAACATGTTTTGATACTGTTGTCAGGAATTAGTGAAAAAGTCCATTTGCATTTTTATTTTATTTTATTTTATTTTTATTTTTTGTTTTTATAATGTTTATTTTATTATTTTATTTTTTTTACTACAAAACATGATTCTATTCCTCAATGCACTTTAGCAAAAATGTCTCCTTAAGCTCTGCATATATAGCCTAGATGTAGAAGTATCAATCATCTTTAATAAGACTTAACAAAAGTTGACAAATTATCAAATACTTCAATCTTTCCATCAGTNTGATTCTACAATGGAAAGGCTCTACTGCTAACCCTCTAGCGCCTTCACCATCGAATCCATATCCTAGCGATACTTAAGAAATCCAATGTCTTTGGAATAAGTGCGAAAGAACTATTGACAACAATTAAGACCGTATTTTCTAATCAAGCTGTGTGGTCACACACCCAATAGGCGCGAGAACCGGGCTCATATTTCTTGGGGTGAGAATTCCAGACTGCAGAGTGTGGCATCTTTGATACAAATTCACCAAATGCAACCTTGTTTTCACTGATAAGATTTCTCTCCTTCCTCGCCCTGGTGCGATTCGATCTGAGGGTTTGGATGGAAAAACAAAGGATGCAATTAACTGAATTGTCAACAGAGTGGAGAAAATTCAATTTCAGGTGCTTCTTGACTCCAATTATTTTCTGGAAAACATTCTCTGCTCGCCCTCTGTACTCATTTTGACGTTCTGTAAATCGATCACTGTGATTTTATGTCTCAATTTTGTTTTCTGATGAAAAATTTATGCGTGTTGTAACATTCCATGCAAAAATATGTTTTAGGAGTACTAGAAATCGACATAAATTTGAAGAGATTTGTGGGGATCTTTTTGAGGACACGGGAAACAATAACTACATTCGCACATTAGTCAAAGCCAACTTTCCTCCATGATAATCTTAACAAAGTGCAAAGATTTAGTGGGATTGGGATCCCTAAGATCTCTCTTGATGGTTGCACAAAAAGATCGAACAGTTAAAATCGCCATTAAATGTGTGCAAGGCAAAGATCTCCGTGCTTACCTACCGTTTTGGGGGAACATAAGCCTTTTCTTCTAATCAATGCACCTCTGGAATCGAATGCAGCTATGCAGCTGGTGAAGGATTATTTAAAATCAGATCGTATGGTGAAACGTTTCAAATCTTCTTTCTCAACAACAGATATGTTGTTTGTGCAGGCTCTTCCTTCGCATGGCTCGTTCGAGTGTCAATGGATATCGGCTCTCCTTATGCTTGTGCCATATCAACAGTGCATATGACCAAGGGTTTGAACATTTTCAGCACAAAGTTTTGACAACACTGGTGAAGACATCCCACTCTCAACACCAGCATTATTACAAACTCTTCGACAACAACAGGGAAAACTAGGCAGGGCTCTACCAGGAGGGATCGATGTTGATTTTTGAGTGAGAGAAGATACATAACGTGAAGAGCATAGTGGGGAAACTGATGTCAGCCACAACCTGCAATTTCCCAGGGAACAACATCGTCATATCCGGATCACGTTCAATTAATATATAAGCTATACTAGATGCATTTAACGCCCTATATAGAGGAAGAACATTGGATGTTTGTTGTTGGTCTGCAAGGGAGATTGGCGGGGCATTTCCAAAAATTTGTTTTGCTTCTCTAGCCGATTTGATGGAAATTGTATTAATCAGTGTTTGTTGGACATTTTCATCGTGAAAGAATGCAATGCATGAGGGGAGAATTTTTTATTTTTTATTCTATTATGATTATTATTATTATTATTATTTTTAATGTTTTATTTTTTAATGTTTTATATTTTTATATTTTAAATGTTTTATTCCTAAATAAAAAAAAAGCTACTGTATACAAAGTTAGATTTTAATTTTAATTTTTATTCCTATATAAAAGAAGAATCCTAATTTAACTTAAACATTTTGGTGTTTTATCATTTTTTTTAAAATAATTGTTTTATTCTTAAATTTAAAAGAAGACAAATTCAAATAAAATTAAAGAGAATAGGTTTATTAGGAAATGGAGACAAAATGAATTGCAATTTGAAGATGAAAAATTGATTAAGTATGTTTGCAAATCAATGATTTATTCATTCCTGAAAAAGTTAAAGATATACGACACTTTCTGATCCTCGTGATCGCACAATGCATGGAGGAGAGCATACTTATTGAAAGCACAAAAAACTAAAACTGATATGTTTTATTCCTTTGAACCTACCTACCCTACTTCTAACTGGACGATAGAAATTGATTAAGTGTAGTCAAAGATCCAATGTAACCATGAGCGCAACAGTAATAAGAATATGTTCATTGTGAATTTCGCAAATGATAATCGAAAATAGACGTAAACGTGCGAAATTGACGGTTGCAATTGTAAATTAACAAAATAAAAAGAAAAATTGAATGGATATAACCTAGTACCTGCTTGAAACCATTGTTCGATAAGGCTTTTGTAGGTTCATTTTTCACTTCTCAGATCGTGTCGCAACTCCTCGTTATCCTCCTTGGTCTCCTATGCGCATAATTGTTCATCATCAAATGTGCAAAGTTCTTTGTATGTTGTTTCGTCGTTTTCCTCTTGGGGAGTAATTAAACTTTTAGCTACTGTGAAGATCTCCTCTTCCCAAGAAGAAGGGATCCTGACTTTTGCTAGGATCTGAGTGAGAGGATCTAGACTTATGCTCATTGAAAAATCATTTTAATGAAAATCAAACCAAATACTAGAAAAAAAAATGAAAATGAAAAAAGCTAGTATGAAACAAGTGCAAAACAAGTGTGAAATGAGTACAAAACCAAAGATGAACAAAATCAAAAGCAAACTAATATGAAAGAAAAAATTAATTCACAATCCAAACTAAGAAATTAAAACTATTTGTAAAAAAATAAAACACACCAAACTTGAACTCCTTGCATTATTGAGACCCTGCTGTCACCAGGTTATCTGTTCACACAGTTAGCTCATTGAAAATAAAAACTAAATTTGTATATTAAAAAAATTATACTTTTGCATAAAATAAAATCAATTGCACACAACTGAAAAGTAAAATCTAACTCTAACCCTTTTAACACCTCCCCGACAATGGCGCCAAAATGTCGAGCGAATTATATGATAGTAATTGCGACATAAATTATCAATCCAGAGTCATAATATTATGAGATGTATGCAAAGTATATGCAGGGTAAGAGGATTTCTATTCTATGCTAATGATTGAAAAGAAACATGTTAAACTACTGTCATTGAATCTAAATCTAAGAAAGCACAAAATATGTAGCTAATCTATGAAAGGAAACTATCCTAATGTTACATAAGCTTGAGACTAAAACTGAATCTACGAAATCAAATGAGACATAAGCTAACTATGAAAGAAAAAAACTTAATCTAACTACGAAAGCATGAAATCTAGAATTAATCTATGAAAACATGAAAGTGCGTAAATTAAATCTAATGAAATCATTTTAAAAACATCTACAACAACACACGACAAAAAGGT
>ML808956.1:125567-153421 GCA_009831015.1 Picea engelmannii | reverse complement strand
GGGTAAGTTGGTGCATCAACTTCTCGGGGTCGTAACTTTTGCATACGATCTCTGTTTTAGGCGTGTGATAGCTCGTTGGAAAGGTATCGTCGAGGAGATTCATTTTGGGGCATCAATTATTCTTTCAGCTATCATTGAGAACCCATATCTCGAAAAACCTTCATTTAGGCCCTCAAAATGGCCCCGGAAGTTAAAACCTGCTATAAATAGTAAATTGCCAAAATGGCCAGAAAACTGTTTTGAGCCATTTGGAAAAGATGGGTGGCCCCCGATATCCACCTGGATCAGTTGCACTGAGTCTCCACTGACTACTACAGTGCATGTTTGGATGCAAACAAAATTGGAGCACTTGCCAAAGACAAGGCTAAGTCCTTGAAATCAGTAGATCTGCTACAACAACTTTGAAGAGTTATATCTGTTGAAGATCTTTTGGCTCATATGGTGACTCCAATGAGGATTGAGTTGTTCTTCTTTTCTATTTTCGAAGTTTCTCACTGGTGACATCAAAGAGAAGTACCTTTCAACACTCTTTTGGTGACTCCATAATAAAGGTATGATTTAAGTTATGTATTGTTACTATTGGTAGTTGAAATGTTGAAAATTGAGTTTTGAAAAGTTATTGGCTAGGATTTACACCCCTTTAAATTTCATTACTATTCACGGATATCCAAATCTGCTTCCTGCTACCTCAAAATGGCTAGATTTTCTCCCAAGACTTGATGGAAATTGTGATTCTGCAAAACAACACCTTAAGGATTCCTATACCTTTGCAGAAAATTTTTAACTTCAACATGAGGATATGATTATGAAGATTTTTTTCAAAGACCTCATGTGGGGATGTCATAGAATCCCAATACCATTGTGTCTTGAGGAAGGAGGCATTGATTCAATGCCGACATTTGAAACAATATTCATGGAGAATATGAATTTTCTTGGCAGAAAAGGAACAACACAACCATAAATCAGAATGGATGGATGTTGATAGTGAGGATTTAAGTGATGCTGAAGTCCCCAACATTAGAGTTCATAGTGTGCAGGTAGAAGATGTTATGATTATGACTTGTTCTCAGGTACTAGCTGGGCAGAATGTTGAAGGTGAATAAAAGCTTGAAGAACAAGATGAAGCATAGCTTCAAGAAGAAGATATTTATCTATTCATCAACAACGAACAACAATCTGTCAATGATGCAAATTTCTCAAAATATGTATCAGAATTGTTGAGTGAATGTGTGCCTCCTGTTCTGCATCAATTGGATGAATTCAAAGACCATCCTTATGAAGAAATTGTTGTCATAAATGATGATGAAGCTTTGAACTTAAATGAAATGGAGATGCAATTTCCCACTTGGCTTGAGAGTGAAAGGCGAGATAGCATGGATGTTGAAGTGACTGAAGCTAAAGTGTGCACTGAAGGTTGCAAATAAGTTCTGTCTTTTCGTTGTCGTAAATTTAATTTTGAAGAAAATGTTAATGAAGCAAGAAGAAATTTCCATGTATGTTGTCACTAGCTGACACCTATATGACTTACTCCTCCTTTGGGATTGGAATGACTATTAGGTCTTGATATTGATATTGTAATTTTTTTTAAATACCTACACAAAGGTTGAAATTGTGACGTCTTTCACTCTCTTCCCATTGGTATTTCCATGTCCAAGACGTATCTCTTTCCACCTCCAAGATTGTCACTCCCATAGCAACCACGTCAGAGCTATTAACTCCTGGCCATCACTGTTGCCACCTGATGGACGTCGTTCTTGCCACGTCCAAGAGTGTCGCTCCCATAGCAACTACGTTGGAGCTAATACCTCGTCCCATCGGTCTTGCCACCTTCAGAACATCTCTCTTGCCACCTCTGAAACGTATCTCTTGCCACCTTAAGAATGTATCTTTTACCACCTTTGAAACGTCTCTCTTGCCACGTCTGAAACGTCTCACTTGCCACGTTTGCAACGTCTCACTTGCCACGTTTGAAACGTCGGTCTTGCCACATTTGCAACGTCTCACTTGCCACGTTTGAAACGTCGGTCTTACGACGTCAATATGGGGCTGGACAATCCAATTTATGATGACACATGGTGTCATATAACGTCCCAATACAGACGAAAACTAGGTCGTCGAAAAAACGACATCATGTGAAACGACGTTTGAGGGTGTCCAAAGTTTGTCGATCTTCTAACAATAGAAAGTGGTAATTGCATCGAACGTGCCGTCGGAATTTGACCCAAATGTAGTAGTGATATATCTTCAGATTGATTTTTGAAATTGAATTCTACTAGGCCTTGTCCGTGACTATGACAACCTATGGCATGTATCTACTTTGTATTGCCTATTCACAATCATGAACATCTATTTGGTATATTTTCACATGGATCTGTAGTGTAATTCAAATTGGCATCCATATGTAAAAATTTATTATGGATTGTAATATTCTCATGAGAATCTAACACTTCCAACTGAGTCTCCATCACTCCACTTTTGGGAATTATAATGTATTTCGACCATCATACATACTTCTCTAACCTCACGCATTAGGGGGAATATGTTATAGAAAAATTTTCCTCACCCCATGCAACTTGCTTGGATGGCCTTTCCATTTACCTATGCAGACTTGAAGTCCCCTTTTGTACTTCCAGAGACAAAAAATAATTTTTTTCCACATATACGCACCCTACCAGTTAGACACTATGTGCATACGCAAGTTGCACCACTACGACCTGCGTACATTGGGTTTGGTACTCAAAATAAAAAATTGTGTTGGTTTTCCATGTCACATCACGAGATCCATGATCCTTGACCTGCCATATACTGGGAAAAATTTGATTCATCCCTTCAGTTCCATTTGAAGGCTATAAATTGAGCAATATCCAAGCTGTTAAGGGAGAGAGAATTCAACTTTTGAGAGCAAAGATACTCTGGAGAAATTTCACTTCACATTGAGTCTGCATGCCCTTTATCCTTGAAAGTTTGAACAGATTGTTCAACCCCCAAGCTCTTCCCTCTTTGATGGAGAACCTCATTGTCTCCTTTATATGAGCTTGCCTTTGGTGGAGGATTCAAGTGGTGGAGGCCCAGTTGGAAGGGAGGTAGTTTCTCGGTTCTGAGACGTGTTGAGAAAGAAGTTTGTCACTTGTATACTTATGTTTATTATTTTAATACAAATAATCTTTTCTCATCCAATTGATATCTTTCAAATATTTGAATTGTTATTCCATGGGCATATTTGTCATGTATGTTAATGGATTATGTTATTTTATATGTTAAAATTATATATTATCACCATATGCTTGTGTATCTTGGTTGTTGAGGACAAGTTGCAGGTATAAATATTTGATTTTCATGCTCAACGATGGTCTTCATCGAATGTCTGGATGAGGTAGGCTCTTGATCTTATCATGTTAGCATTTCATTTATATAGCATACTTGAGATTAGAGTTGATTTATGCAGTCATTCTATATGTTGTGGTTTACCCCATTCCATAGAGTGATTTTCCTCATAACAGTAGGAACCACATTCAACCTATGCAACTTAAATAAAATATATCGAGGAGATCTTTCCAACGCGCTATTATGTTCACAAAACAAAGATCGTATGATGAAGTTACAATGGAAACAATGCATGGTGTATTTTTAGTTCCAGTTGACTTCTATAAGGCATAACTCCCTACCCATAAGCTAGTTTTGGGAACAAAAGTAGTATATAGAAATATATTGAACCATATAATACATCTATCAATCTATGTTGGTAATATGGGTACCTGAAAGGGTATAGGATGAGAAGGAAGACACCTATAGCATACCGGGTAAAAGGGGGAAAACAATTAAAACTTAAATAAGATGTAACTAGCAACCTGGAGGTTGGATGAAGGTGGAAATTGGATTTTTTTTTTTCAAAATGTGGTCATGAATAATCCCAATTGGGATTCTATCAAAATCCCAAAGGAGTTGGTGTAAGGATGCTTGAATAGGACTAAATTGTTAAGCTAGGAGAAAGTGAAAAAGGACAAAGTTGTCATTTCCATATTGATATAGTTTTTTACTGGAGCATTAGATTGATAATATGAAAGTTGATATGAATTTATTGTCACCATTATTATATATGTCTCATACAAAATTTTCCCTACTTCCTGACAGATATACTTCTACAAGTGGCAGAAGTTGGTGTCTGGGATTAATTGCACCTGGAAGAAAACAAATGCACAAAATGGAGCATGACCATGGATGAGTATGAGAGATATTTATTAGAACTATTGAGGTATGTTGACTTCATAAAAGACAAAAAATTCAATATTAAAAGGTTCTTGAGTGGGTTGCCTTCAATATTCAGTGATAATATACAATATGATGATCCCAAGACATTGGAGAAAACAATAAGGAGAGCCAGGATCCTTTATTATCAACATAGAGGAAGACTAACTTTCCAAAAGTCTTGGGAAGAAAATAAGAGAGGTAATATGGAGCAAAGGAAGAAAGGGAACAATCCACCATTCTTCAAAAATAGTTGATAAGGGTAGCTAGCTCAAAATGATCCCAGAATGTCAGAAACATTGGGAAAATTTCCAAGGCAACAGCCTATTAAATGTTGGGGTTGTGAGGAAGATCATATGCATAGATATTTACCTCATTGTAAGTTACCAGATGTAATATAATATGCAGAAGCATGAATATTCAACATATATCAATGGAACAACAAAATATTGAGAAGAGCAATACTAGAAATGATACCTTTATTTAAAGAAAGCAATGTTCACTTGCTTCTTTGAGGTGGAAACCTACAACATAGAAGATCTATATTACAATAATTCTCAAGAAAAATATTTCTCATGCCTCCTACTCTTATTTATACTAATTATATATTTTAAAGAACATTCTAGAGGAATATCTTTCTAGAAGCAGAAGCTTCTATTAGGTCTTGTTACATTGACTTGTTCATATTTATTAAATAGGCCTTATTAACTAATGTAAGCCTTTATTATATGGAAATATATTATTCTATCTACATGAGGGGTTAGGGAGGTTGCAGAATAGTAGTTGGATCCCAAGTGGCATCTTCTAGTGGAGTATTCTTCCACTGAACTAAAACTTCCTTGATGGTGTGTTAATGGAGATGACCCTCACATTGTTCCAATACGACTTGTGGTTGAAACCAAATGGAAAATTCTTCATCCAACTCTGGTAGACTAGTCTGGGTGTGGCACTTGGTGCTAATCACTTTTTTTAGGCATGAGATATGAAAAACATGATGTAGCTTGGAGTGGTTGGGAAAGGCTAACTGATATCCCATTGGTCCCATGCATTTGAGAATAGTATAAGGACCATTAAATTTGAGGGAAATTTTCTGAAATTATTGGGATTTTATTGAAGTCTTCTTGTATGGTTGTAGATGGAGAAACATTTGGTCCCCTTTAGCAAATTGATGTTCTGAATGACCCTGATATTCCTATTGCTTCATGCGGTTCTGAGCCATCACCAAATTTTATTTGAGAGTATGAAGAATGGTCATGTGGAATGTAAGATTTCGGTAAAATTCCTGAACCTTTGAGACACTTGACACGTATGGAAGAATCGATGGTTGATTTTGTTCATAAAATTCTTAAAAGGGATTCATGTGAGTGGTAGTATGGTAAGAGGTGTTGTACAACCATACATCTAGGGGTAATAACTGAACCCACTAATGTTGCCTGTCGAACGCAAAACACCTCAAATATGTTTCCAAAACTTTACTGACCACTTATGTTTGGCCATCAGTATGGGGATGATAGGCTTGTTGAGATGCAATTGGGTTCCTTGGAGCCTAAATAATTCTTGCTAGAAATTGCTGGTAAAAGTTATCTCTCAATCATAAACAATAGAATTAGGCATTCCATGGAGTTTGAAGATATTATCCATAAAACTTTGAGCCACTTTGGATGTTTTGAACGGGTGTTGAAGACAACATAAATGAGCATATTTGGAAAGAAGATCGACTACCACCATGATGATTGACTTATTTCCTAATTTGGGTAACCCAACAATAAAATCCATAGAAATATTCGTCCAAATAGTAAGTAGAAGTGGAAGGAGTTGGAGTGTGCCTGGAGGTTTGATTGTATTTCTTTTATTGCGTTGACAGATATCACATTTGACCATAAAGGTGAAGATGTCCTATTTCATATTATCCCAAAAGAAATAACGTTTAACCCGTTCATAAGTTTTGGTAAAACCTGAATGACCCATGGTAGGTGAAGCATAAAACTTAGAGAGCACCGAGGATTTAAGGGCCAACTGTTTGATCAAATATAGGAAACCTTTATAATGAAACTCGTCATTGTTCCAAGAGTACCCTGGAGAAGCTTGGGGATCATGTTGCAGTTGTTGTATTAAGCTATAAATTTTGGGGTCTTGCAACCATTCCTGACAAAAAACCTGAATCCAATTGACAACAAGGAATGAGAAGGAAAAGAGGGACCCTTCTTCTTCATATTTTTAGGAAAGAGAATTAGCCACCACATTTTCTTTGCCTTTATTGTAAATGATCTCATAATCATATGCAAACATCTTGGTCACCCAATTTTTCTTCTTCGAGGATGAAATCCATTGTTCCAGGAAGTACTTGAGGCTTTTTAATTTGGAAGTGTAATCCCAATAGATAAGGGCACTAGAGATCCACTGCATGAAAAATAGCCAACATTTCCTTTTCATAGATCGATTGGCCCAAATGTCATTCCTAAAACTATTTTTTGGTGAAAGCCAAAGGTCATCCATCTTGCATAAGGACTTCCCTGATTCCTCTCCCTAATGCATCACATTCTAGAAAAAAGGTCTTGGTGAAGTTAGGTAGGGCCAGTATAGGAGTATTGCGCGTAGCATCTTTCAAGTCTTGGTATGATTCAGTGGCTAGAGTCCAACTGAAAGAATTCTTTCTAAGGAGATCTATTAGAGGAGCCATGATTTTTCCATAATTCTGAAGAAAAAAAACTTGCGATAATAGCCTCTTAAACTCGGGAAATAATGGATAATTTTAATATTTTTAGGGTGAGGGAATTTCTGCATAGCTTCAATTTTCTTAGGATCCACTCATACACCATCCTTATAACAAATTGACCCAAGTACTCAACTTTATATATACCAAAAGCACATTTAGATTGTTTGAGGAGAAGTTTGTGCTTGGAGAGGATATGGAGAACTTGATCCACATGGGTGAGATGAGATTGCAAAGTTTTACTATAGATGAGAATATCATCAAAGAATTCTAACAAAAATTGATAGAGGAAAGGATGAAAGACATGATTCATGAGACTTTGAAAAGTGGAGGGGGCATTACAGAGACCAAAGGGCATGACCAAGAACTCATATTTTCCCTCATGAGTGCGAAATACAGTCTTGGTAATTTCTTCCTCTTTCATACATATCTGGTGGTAGCCAGAAAAAAGGTCAAGTTTGGTAAAGTATCAAGCCCCACTAAGTTCATCTATGAAAGGAATGGGGAATTTTTCGTTGATGGTAAGTTTGTTGAGGGAACGAAAATTATGAAACATGCTTCAAGTTCCTTCCTTCTTGAGGACAATGATAACAAGGGAAGAATAGGGGTTGGTACTGGGAAGAATAACACCTGCTTCTAGCAATTCTTGGACAATTTTCTCAATTTAATTTTTTTGAGCAAAGGGATGGCGATAATGGTGCACATTAGAAGGAAGATTGCTCGGGATTAAAGGATTCAAATGGTCATGGTCACCGTGTGAGGGGGGGAGGCCTTCGGGAGTTTGGAAAATAATGTGATGTTGGGAAATGATAGATTGAAGGTCGGGGTGAATAGAGGGAGTCTCAACAACTTGAATGGAATGGATTTTGGCAATGATGCCAGAATGACATTTTGAGTAACTTTTCCATTCGGTGGGAACTGGTGATCTCCAGAGAGCCTATTATAATTCCTTGGAATTTATACTTTTGTCCTTCCTATTGGAATAGCATGGTCAAATCCTTAAAATCCATGGTTATGAGGCCTAGATTATGTATCCATTCAACACCAAGCACAATGTCACAATCACCCATGGAAATAGCAAACATGTGAGATTTCAAGTTATACTGACCAATTTTTAGGTGCACATTTTCACAACACCCCCCACATTTCATGGAACCACCATTAGAAATCATGATTTGATAGATATAACAATTTTTTTCTTGGGAAAAGTGGCGATGAATGAAATTATGAGTGCTTCCACTGACAACTAAGATGGTAACGTTCATGTGCTTAATGTAACCAATTAATTTGAGGGTTTGGGGAGAAGAAAATCCAGTGAAAGAATTGGTTTAATTTCAGGAGGATAGTAGGTTGGTATAAGATCATCTGCTTGGGATAGTGTTGCCTCAAGTGAAAACTCAACATATTCATCAGAAACATCCTCCAAAATGGCCATAAAAATTTAATGTTCCATACACTTGTGCCAGGAAAGTATTTCTCATCACAATCATAGAAAAGACCCTTGAGTTGGCATTCACCCATTTCTTCCCATGCTAATTTTTGGACCTTGAGAGGAGTGGCCGAAGGGGTAGGATTGGGAGGTTGAGGGTGGGGAATAAAAGAGGTTTTTTTGTTTTAGGAAAATATGACTCGTTGTGCCTCATTGGTGTGTTTAGTTGCTTCCAACCAAGTATGGGGGCGAGCCATGAGGACTTGGGCTTGGATTTCATCCTTGAGGCCACTGATAAAGAATTCCTAGAAGAAAGCATCAGTCATACCCCCCGTTCAGAAATCCAAGTGCTCGAAGGAAGTGATAAAATATTCCATTGTTCCATCCTGTTTCAACTTAGTCAAATGACCTAAATAGTGGGTTTCTGTGTCAAAGGATTCATATAGCTCAACAAAAAAATGTTTCCAAGAAACATACCCTTGTCATGCATTTCTATGTCATTGCCACCATTTCCATCATTCCATATCCAAATAGATAATTTCATAATCGTCATGAAGCTTGGTCAAGTCATCAGTAATTCCATGCAAGGAAAAATAATGTTCCATATGAGTGACCCAGGCTGTTGGATCTGAGCCATCAAATTTGTTCACCTCAACCCTGGGAAGATGGGTGTCATGATTGGAATGAAATTTCATAAAATCGGAAGAGTCAACACCTTCAACTTGGGGGCTTGGGACAGAGGAGGAAGGACCCTTGGATAGAAATTGTTGAAAAGTGGAGTGGATTTATTCTATTTGGATAGAGAGTTGCTCTTGGATGTGGTCCATTTTGGCACGAATGACAGTAATGTCATTATTTTTTTTCTGATTGGTTTCGTCTTAGTGAGTGGGGGGCATTAGGAGATGAGGGGTGGGTCTACCAAAAAATTAGGAAGATAAGTGATATATACCACTACAATCGGGTAAATGAGAGGAAACCAATGGGATAAGTCCTAAATATGGGTGTCGAGAAGGGGTCAGGTCCATGGGGAAAAAATGATTGAAAATTATAGGTACCACTACAATTAGGGAGAAGAGAGGAATCCGATGGGATAGGTCTCAAATAATAATGTAGTGTTGAAATGCCCAAATTATTAATAGGAAAACATGTGTAGTAAATTTGCAACTAGGTTGTGTGACCAAAATGTCCTTTTTGTTCCTTGTCTAGTGTGTTCCCCCTGGTTAGGGTTTACAGGGTGCCTATGGACAATGGTTTTCCCTGTGCTATAACTCTATGATATATGTGTGGGGTCAATAAGTAGTACTAGGACCAATATATTAGAGAACCAATTAAGGAAACTCGACCGTGCCCTTAGTTGTATTACCTAATTACCTAGGTACTAGAGAGTATCTTCCTGAGTGTTGTTCTCGGTGGCACTATAACAGTTAGGAGACCAATTAACTAATATAGGGCTGATTTCAGGAGACCTATGGGACTCCCAATATACTTGTCAGTATATGGGAGTGATGGCCATGTACATATTTTGTTTGATGCAGTACTAATCGAGGGGTACCAACATGCATTACAAAGGTCTCCCACAAGGGAGAAACTTTGGTTCATAGGAAAACTCGTTAAACCATCTGTATTTCCTATGTGTAGTCTTCCTCACTATAGTTTTACCCATTGAACGACATATATATGTACTTTAAATACGTTGACAGTACACGTCTCTACCCTTGAAATTTTTTTACCCACAATTCCTACCAAGGAAAGTTCTTTGATACCACTTGTAAGGTACCATATGTAATATAATATGTAGAAACATTAATATTCAATAGAGATCAATGGAACAACAACATATTGACAAGAGAAATACCATAAATAATACTTTTATTCAAAGAAATAAATGTTCACTTTCCTCTCCGAGGGGGAAACCTCAAGCAGAGAAGATCCCTATTACAATAATTCTCAAGACAAATCTTTCTCGTGCCTCCTACTCTTATTTATACTAATTCTATGTTCTAAATAAAATTATAGAGGAAGATATTTCTAGAAGCGAAAGATTCTATTATGTCTTCTTATATTGACTTGTTCATATTTATTAAATAGGCCTTATTAACTAATGTCACCCTTTATTACATGGAAAATATATTATTCTATCTACGTGAGGGGTTAGAGAGGTTAGGTCCTTGACACTCATAGAGGTGAAAGAGTGAAGATTTTTCATAATGTGCAACACGATGATACTATTGAGGACATGGGTAGAAGCATGCTTGAGATCTATGTAGCCTTGGACAATAAGCATAATTTTAGTCTCATATGATTGAAGTGGAAGGTAAGATCAATGGCCAACCTGTAACTCTCTTAATTGATTCGAGAGATACCCATAGTTACATAGATCCTAATATTGTTGAAATATTTCACTTGCAAAGAAGCAAACTTAGGAAATCTTGGCTATTTCAGTTAGCTACAAGAGATAAAAGAAGAATCAATGAGTTTGTTAAGGATTGTCCAATGGACATAAATGAACTGAGTACAAAAGCAGATTTGAACGTCATACCTTTAGGTTCATATGATTTCCTAATTGGTATGGATTGGTTGGACATGCATCGTGTTGTCCTAGAATGTTATAAAAAGGAATTCACTTGTTTGGATGAAGAATGGAAATTAAGAACAATTCAGGGTGTACCAAGGGTAGTAACTATTCGATAAATTTCATCCTTGAAGATGAAAAGAAGCTTTAGGAAAGGATGTCAAATTTTCCATACATATGGAAGAGGTATTCAAGGATAAAGTGCCAAGTATTGAAGATCATCTAATCTTGAATGAATTTTAGGATGTATTTATATAGATACCAAGGTTTCCACAAAAAATGTATATATATTTCTCCATTAATCTGATGCTTGGAGCTGCCCTAGTTTCCAAGACTCCTTATAGGATGAGCACACCATAGTTGAAAGAATTAAAAATCCATCTTGAAGAGAATTTGGAGAAGAGGTATATACAGCCAAGTGTGTCACCTTGGGGTGCCCCAGTATTATTTATGAAAAATAAGGATAGGACCTTAAGGTTATGCATTGATTTCAGGAAGTTGAATAAGGTGACTGTGAAGAACAAGTATCCTTTGTCAATGATAGATAATATTTTTGATCCGCTGAAAGATGCAAAGATATTCTCCAAGATTGATCTCGAGTCAAGCTATCATCAACTGATAAATACAAAAGAGGATACCAATAATACAAAATTTAGAACAAGGTATTGTTATTATGAGTTTACAATGGTGCCATTTGGATTGTTACATGCACCAGCTGTCTTTGTGTGTTCGATGAAATGTATTTTTAGAAATTACTTGGATAATTTTGTCATTGTCTTTTTATATGACATACTTATCTACTCTAAGTTTGAATAAGAGCATGAGCAACACTTGAGGATGGTGCTATAGGTATTGAGGGAGAATCAATAATATGCCAAGTTGAGAAAATTCTCATTTTATCAGAGGAATATACATTATTTGGGCCATATTATTTAAGAGGAAGGGATAACAGTGGATCTTGAGAAGATAAAAACCATTGAAAAATGGCCAGTACCAAAGAATGTATGAGAGGTGAGATCATTCATGGGAATAACATGTTACTATAGAATATTTATTGAATGGTTTTCAAGGATTGCACATCCAATCACTTCTTTACAAAAGAAGGCTATGAAATTTGAATGGACCTCTGATTGTGAAAAAAAATTCAACACTTGAAGAATTTGTTGACAAGTGAACCAATATTAGAGATTGTTGATCCCAATGAAGATTTCATTGTGTGCACTGATGCATGCAATGAAGGAATTGGTGGATTCCTTTCCAAAAATGGGCATGTGATATTCTACGAATCAAGGAAGTTGAAGGAACATGAGAGGAACTATGCCACACATTATTTATAATTAATATCCATAGTGCATGCCTTAAAAAAGTGGAGGCATTATCTCATGGGAACAAGATTTGAGCTGGGTATAGACCATAGTGGTATGAAATATTTGTGTGGATAACCAACTTTGAATGCCAGACAAATTAGATGGCTAGAATTCCTTAGTGACTATGAATTTAATATAAATCATATCAAAGGCAAAGAGAGCAAGGTGGCTGATGCACTCATCAAGAGATTGCATGGGATTCATTCTATATCCATTAGCACATGCAAATCAGATTTAAAAGACATAATTTGGAACTTGCAAAATCATATCAACATTATATGCAAACAAAGGAAACATTATAGAAAGGTAATTTTCAGCAGAAAATTAAAGACTATGAGCTAAGAGAGGATGAATCCTCATGTACATGGGCATAGTTTATGTGCCTAAATCTCAGGAGTTGAATATGGTTCTTAGAGAGATGCATAATGTGCGTTATGCTGGGCACCCAGGTTACGAAAACAACATTGCAATTGTAAAGGGATAATATTTTTGGCTTGGTATGAAGAAAGATGTGGTTGATTCTATTGTTAGATGTCTATAATGTCAGAAGGTCAAGGATGAACATAGGAATATGGTTGTATTTCTACAGCCTTTTCCCATTCCTAGGTGGAAATGGGAAGTTGTGACAATTGATTTTATCACCAAGATACCATGAATAGTGAAGAAGTATGATTCCATCATGGTGTTGGTGGATAAACTAACCAAATCTACTCATTTTATTCCAGTGAAGCTCACTCACAAGGAAGATAACATGACATTGATTTACATGAGATAAATTGTCAGGATACATGGTGTGCCCAAGGAAATTATTTCGGATAGAGATCCCAAGTTCTCATCAAAATTTTGGAAGGGATTATTTAAATGATTTGGGACAAATATGAATTTTAGCACAACATATTACCTAAAATTAGATGGGAAAACTGAGAGGGTCAATCAGATGATTGAAGATATGATAACGATGTATGTGATGGAAAAACCATCAAAATGGGAAGATTATTTACATTTAGTTGAGTTTTCTTATAACAATGGGTATCAGACATCTTTAAAGATGATCCATTTGAAGCATTAAATGGCCGAAAGTGCCACACACCAGTGAGTTGGGACAACCCAAAAGACACAACAATGGTTAGGCCATAATTGCTCAGGGAAATGGAAGAGTAGATGGTGAAAATAAAATGGAATTTAAAGGCTTATCAAGACATGTAGAAAAGTTATGTTGATAAGGGAAGAACCCACAGAGAGTTTAAAATGGGTGACCATGTTTTCTTAAAAGTAAAGGCCAAGAGAATTTCCATGAAGTTGGGGAACTGTTCAAAGTTGGAAGCATGTTATTGTGAACCATTCAAAATCATAGAGAGGATTGATTATGTTGTATACATGCTTGCACTACCTACATCCATGTGCATTCATAATGTGTTTCGTGTGTTTTTTATTAAAATGTATGTGTGTGATGATAATCATGTAATTGATTGGGATGTGATTTAGGTGGAACAAGAAGGTGACTTATGAGTTCATTCAGTGTGCATATTGGACCAAAAAGTCAAGTTGCTCTGAAATTGATCAATAGGGATGATAAAGGTCTAGTGGACCTATTACAGTCCTGAAGATGCAACATGGGAGCATGAGGATTCCATGCGAGAGGAGTTACGAGTACCCACATTGTTTTGGGGATTTTTGAATGTTTTGCTTGAACATGTGTATATAATGCACTTATGAAAGTGCATAAATAAGGGAGAGGGGAATGCAATACCCCCAGGACGAACCCAAATTGTAAATGTACATATACTTTATAGGCTGGTGAGCCAGAATGTTTTGGGCCAGAGTGCCCTTGTATGTATATGTTTTGAGGCCAGAATGCCTTTGTCATTTAGGCTAGGGAGCCCATGAGATGAAAGGCCAGTGTTGGAATAGTACATTTTGGGACCAGTTTTGGGAATCACGTAGGAGAAACCGTGTGACAAGTAAGCTAAGGAACAACACATGTGGAAGAAAGGAAGGTAGTTAGTGCATTTTCAGGGGTCAACGTGTGAAAAGAGGGAAAAAATTAGAAGTTATTAAGTATTTTGGTCCATTTTGTAACGGGCTAAGCCTTAATGTAAATGGTTAAATATCTAAGGGTTTTTGGGTAGAAAGTAAGTTGATGAAAGAAGAGGATGAGTTAAGTGTGCACTGTATGCACAAACAACTAGGGAATTTTTGGTATAATTGAGATATCATGTATGAGCATAGTGCATACCTTTTGTAAGAGATGATATTGAATAATGATATAAGAATCATGTCATTGTGGATGTAGAATGTATTGGGTGAACCATGTTAAAATATGATGCCTTTGTGTTATGATGTGATGTGTTTGTTCACTTTTATGTTTATTGTGTGCACTTAATGTGTGTTGGGTAATATGAATATGTTATATGTTGTTATGGTTTTGCACACATGATGTATGGTATAAAGAATGAATGAATTTTAAGTTGAATGGTTAGAATGAACACCTCACATTTATCCATGACTGCAAAAACTTGGTTTTTGTAGCCCCCATAGATACCTTGGGTGAGACTTCACCTGCTTGCGGGTGATGTCGAAAGGGACAGTATCTTTAGGGTTTTGTTGGTGAATTAATGTTGAACCTCGAGTCTGCCCAATGCATACCAACAAATGGTTATGTTGTCAGGACCAGGATATGTGACTAAGGGGAATGTGGAGGTCGACTAAGGAAGAGATGGGATAGTGGCTAGAGGAAAAAGAGCACGAAATCAGAATAGGAACCCACAGATCGATTCAAAACAATGATTGCAAAGGTATGTATTCACAGATTTACATGAGATTTTCTTTTCTGATTTCTCAAATATTTTGACTGAGTGGTTACAGAGCTTAGCTGAAAAGAATGGAAAATTTTGCACTACTTTTCCAAGGAATTGGACAATGAGTTGATTCAACAAGTTAATATCGTAAGAAATATGATATCTCACGCAGTTGATTTTTTGTTGGATAATGTATTAGGGGGTTATATGACTAAGTTTTCTATAGATTGTACTCAGTCATATAGTGATATTGAAAGAGATTTCTTTAAGGGTTCGCGCAGAAGATACTTGAAGTCATTGTCCACTTGGATCAATATGCTACTCTATGATAAGGGAGTTATGACGATGGAATCTGATTTCCTTAGTAGCTAAGTGCATTTGCGGACATCAGGGGACTGGGAGATGACCAAGGGATGGTCTGAGTGTATGGAAAATAGGGATGCATAAAAGAAGGAATGAGGAACATATGGGATAAGGATGCCAAGAGAATAAGAATGCACGACAGACGAAGAGATTGGGGTTTTGCATAGTGGTAAAGATTTTGGTATAATAGGAAGAGGATTCTGGTTGAGGGAGAAGGGAAACACAACGAGATTAAGGAAAGAGACACTATTTTAATAATCCATATTGAAGGAATACCACACACATAAGTGAATGAAAAGGAAAAGGATTATCAACTCAATCTAGATGAAGAATATCCCACTCGGGCTAGACTCTGTGTTGAACACACGATCCCATGTGTGTCTCCAAGAACTGAGGTAACATCTAAAGATTTGTCAATTATATTTAGTGAGGGAAGTAAATATATTAGTAAAGGTAGTAAGAGTAGTGGAAGTAGTATCCCAATTCAGAATAAGTTAGTGTCACCAAGGATGAATATCACGCAGAACGCGATGGTGGGAGTAGATCCCACTTTGAGGATTCCTATCTTTCGTGGAGCAAGTTCAAAAGATCCAGAAAAAAAATTGCTTGTTTGTGAAGAAATATGGAAAGTGAAGAATGTCTAGGATGATGATGTGAAGATTGTGCATTTGGAAACAACGCTCAGAGAACACACATTACTATGGTATATGAGGTATCAATCTATTGCGTCTGGGGGGCAAACTAGAAAATTAGAAGACATTAGGAAATCTTTGTTAAAATATGAGTCACGGTGTATTAAAAAGATGAAAGAGATCAAGAAGTTGTCAAATGAGTGAGTATGGGATTTTGATCGAAGATTCAATATCTTAAAGGATTGGTTGGCTTTCCAAATCCCAAATGAGCATCATAGAGAGTGGTTCATTGTAGGACTGTTGTCGCATATAAGTTTCCCTTTGATGCAACAAAATATTACGTCGTAGTAAGAATCCTTAACATTTTCCATGAGGTTGGAAGCATCCTTTGTAGGAGAGAATATCACAGATATGGCTTAGTTTCAGTCGTATTTATCTGCATTGATTATTCAGTTGCAAGATTTGGCTAAAGGGAAGGAAAAATACGAATAAGTATGGTGTATTACATGAAGAACATAAGGTCATCATAAGAATGAGTGCCCAACTTTAAAAGAATATTTGGCCATAGGAGCTCTGAATCCTTTAGGAGTATGGTGCGAGATATGTAAAATGATGAGTCATCATCCTATTTCTTTCCCATTGATGTACAAGTACCAAAGCACTGCTAGAAACCTGTTTTGTAATAATTTTAAGTATGTCGGACATGATGAAAAGGAGTGTTGTGCACTAGATCTGATGAGAGAGCATACTACTAATGAATTCAAATTTCAAGGGGAGGATGGATAAGGAGGAGGGGTACCACAATACAATACTCCAAGAGGTTACAATCAAGGAGGAAGAGGAGGATTTAGAGGTCATAGAAGAGGAGGATTTGGCAAAGGAAGAGGCCCAATTATATGTTATAATTGTAATCAGCTTAGGCATTTGGTGCAAGACTATCCAAATCCTTGCACGACATGCACTTATTGTAGACAATTGGACCATGTGACAAAAGACTGTCCAGAGATAATCACAAAGTGGAAAGAAAAGATGAACCCAGATGTGCAGATGATAGCTATAAAGGAGTGTGACGAACGAATTAAGGTATCCAAAGTTATGCGTGAAGGAGTGACAACATAAGCTTATGTGGTAGGAAAAGGAAAGAAGACTGAGTAATGGGTAAGGAAAGAAACCGAGCCTCCTTCATTGATTGAACCTAGAAAGGAGAGAGACACGTACAAGAAAGAAAGGAAATAACTGTTGGAGATTGAATGAATAACATCGACTTCAACTTTGCCATTGGTGTATGGCATGCCACCTATCTATGAGAAGCCACCAGTGTATGCCATGCCTTTAGTATATGAAAATTTAGAAAGGAAAGTTGAGAAGGTAAGTACACTGAGAAGTTTCTTGAAGAGTTTTTTTTATAATTAATGAGGGATGAGACTACATTAAACACATTGAGTGTGATGATTTATCAATGCGTGCAAGATAAGGAAACAGTTATTATACAATGAGTGGTTAACCAAGTACATTGCAAGACAAGGACAAATAGGTAATTTTGACTGAATGCGCAGATAGGATATTATGAGATAGATAATATAATTTTAGACCTGGGATCTGATGTGAATGTCCTTCTGAAGAATACTTGGGATACACTAGGAAAACCTAAGTTAATATGGTCATCTATTCAATCGAGGTTAGAAAATCAACATAATATTGTTCTTATTGGAATATTGTTTGGGGTGAATTTTAACATTGATGGAGTGCATCGTATAACTAATTTCCAAGTAATCGATATAGTAGATATGGAATTCAGCCTTATCCAAAATTACTAGGAGTTTATTAGGCTTTTGATAACCATACCTTGATTGATCTGAAGAAGAGACAAGTTGTATTTGAAGTAGGAAAATGGAAAGTTACTACACCATTGGATCCCACAGAGGGAAGAAGATACGTGGAATCGAAAAAGGGAAAGGATATCAATATCCTGTATAATGTGACTGCATGGATGGATGATTATGTGAATCCTACTACTGATGGTGAACTCAGTTGGTGAAGTATTAGTTCCTATGCATTAGATTCAGAGGAAGCACCGGAGCATTGGCAGTAGAGATTACATGAAGTATTTACAAGGAGATGTGCTCATATTACCTGCATGTTACGATGTATTGGAATTGATGTATGTGATTATTGATCCATTTTTTGATCAGTCTAATATGATTTATTTTACACTTTTCTAGGCCTAATTTTCTCTGTTCTCTTACATAAAAAAAAATCCAAGCACTTAGTCATTTTCCGAAATGTGGATGCAGAGCTTCATAACAATTCTTAAAATCTTTTTTAATTACCTAGGTCTGCAACCTTGAAATAAAAAAACACTTTACTTTGTTTTCTTTTCCATGTTATTTTGATACTTAGTCAATTTCAAGTGATGCGGATGTGGAGCTACTTACCATCCCTTGAATTTTTTTAAGGTCACCACCTCCACAAGTCCGTAGATCCACATTCACTTCCCACTTTTCACTTCTTTTCATACTTAGCCATATTTCTCATTACAAAGCATATTTCATTACTCCCCATCAATTTTCCATTTCTATCACGTTCGCAAGTCCACATTTCTCCCAACACTCAACCATATTAGCAATTTCAATGTGGGCATTGTCACCCTTTCCCACAGATTGTTTCACAAGAATTTATGTCTGCAACCCCTCAAATCTGTAACTCTGTGTTATACTCTTATCATTTCCCATACATAATTTCAAACCTCTATACTTAACACTTTCCATCCATCATACCATCACATCACCATTTCTCGTCAAATTAATTACCACTTCCACATTATCTTCCACTTGTAAAAGAACAATGTTGTTATTAATACATAATGCATCGATTAAGGGATGCAATAATCCCTATCCCATGAAAATTGATGACATTTAAAGCATGGTCTATGGTTTATTAAGTTACCAAGGAAGTTCCTAGTGATAATTTAAATAAAATAAAAATTCCAACCTGTAAGTATCAACAATAGTGCCACCTTTCTAATAATAAGAAAATATGTCAAGTAAGAAGAAATTATGTTTTGCAAATACATTGAACACACTGGGTTGTGAAGATCAACAGTTCCAGTGGTCTAGGGAATACAAGTACTACAAGTGTTGGCCCTTGGTCATGTATTAAGGAAGAAAGCAAATATTAAAGAAGAAGAAAGACAAAGTATGAAGTGCATGGAAGGCACACAAACCGAAGAAGGGTCGAAGTGGTTAAAGAAGCATAAAAGAAGGAGTAAAGTAAAGGAAAGCAAGTCATTGAAAGAGAAGATCAAGGAAGACAAATCAACAAGGAAGATATATCGTGGACATGTCAACAAGAGAAAGAAGACACTAATGGGTTCTTTGGAGCTCCTTGCGGAGAAGAAGGAAGAACAAATCAACGAAGTCCTTAAAATGTGGGTTTTGACACCTAGGGTTTTGGAACCTAGGGTTTTGACACCTAGGGTTTTGACACCTAGACTTCATTCTAGGGCTTCTAAGAGTCATGGAATGATAAATAGAGGTCTAGAAGAGTTGAGAAGGGGGATAGTGAGATAACAATGTTGAAATGTAAAAGTGTCATGTGTTAGAGTATTATTGTATTTTTGGGTCTTCAGCTGGGTGTGCAAGGAGAGGAAATAAAGAGGAAGAGAGAGAGAAAGAGATTTGCAGTTGAGTGAGCAGATAGAACTGTATGTTTTCATCTACTTAATCAATAAACACAGTTTTGTGGACGTATCCCTAGGGAGAGGATGAACCATGTAAAATATTGTTGTTATATGTGGTTGATGCTGTGTTATTTGCTATCTTTTATACTATTATTGCATTGTTGTTTTCCCTACTAAAGATAAAATACATAACTAACTTTGTGAAGTTAAGCATAAGATTGTTAAGAATCTCTAGATTATCTTGCGTTGTTGTTTAGGAATCATCTTGCATTTCTTCTAGTTGTAGATACATGTGTCCTGCAACCCCCCTATTGCTACTTCGGGTGAGACTTCATCTCCTTCGTAGGTGTTGCTGAAAGGGGTAGTAGTTAAGGTTTGTTGGTGCGTTGTTAGAGTTGAACCTTGGGTTTGCCCCTGTGCCAACAAATGGTTCTGTTTCCAAGACCAAGATCTTCTCGAGGGAATGTCAAGGTGGTTTCCATCAAAGATAGATATTCAAAATTGGATAGAAGAACAAGAACCCTAGCATTAGTACAAAAGACTGGTTGGGAAGGTACATATTTACTGATGTGCATGATATTTTCTTTGCGAGAGTTCATAAGGAGTTGCATGAGTGGTTATCCAGACTAGCAGACACTCAGCTTGAAATTAGATCTAGACCAGATGTGGTTTGGACATCGGAATTGATTAAGAAGTCAAGAAAGTTGATAACGTTGTGTCAAGGTCAGTGGATCTCTGGTTTGACAGTAGTATTGGAGGGTACATTACTGAATTTTCTATTAACATAGTGGAATCATATAGTCAAGCAAAAAGGTATTTCTTCAAGGTCCCTAGAGGAAAGTTTCTACAATTCTTGAATTTGAAGATTAACATGATATTGCATGAGAAGAATATCTTGAAAATACAATAATCAATTGGTTTTTAAAGCTAATGTTCAAGAATTCAAACATCGACAATGACGTAGAGGTTGGACACATGTGAAATGGGAAATCATTCATAAAGGATCCTCTTGCGAACCTGTTTAAGTAGAGTTACGGTCCATTAACACAAGACGAAGATTTCTACAGTGGAGAAGAAGTAGGGCGATCAGACGAAGAGTATTCAGAGTTCACGAGGGTAGAGGAAGTAGAGATTGAAGAAATTCGCTGAGAGGAACCAGAAACTTCAGGGACTACGCCTACTGTCGAAGTAAGTATTACTACTCCTCTTGTAGTTTTAGCAGCATTAAGTAACCAAAGTAACCAGAGTAATCATATCACTCAAAGTACTATTACAAGCGGTTTAGTACATACTCAGTCGAGAAACCAAGGAAAATCCATGGCAGATGAAATGAGGTTACCCATTTTCAGAGGAGATGGATCTGAGGATCCTGACCAACACTAGTTCTTATGTGAAGTTGTATGGATCATTAAGCAATAAATTGACGAAGCTGTTAAGAGAGCTCAGTTTAGTACTACCTTGAGGGATCGTGCATTGAGCTGGTAAATGAAGTTTGTTACAGGATCTGTATAGCCTAAACCGATGAATGAAATTAAGACTGTGTTGAGTGCAGAGTTCAAGAAGCCTAAGTTGGAGTCGCAATGCATTATAGAGTTGAAGGAAATCAAGTAGAAGGTGACTGGACTGGTTTGGGAATTTGATCAAAAGTTTAAGACCTTGACAGGCCATTTAAGTTTTCAGATTCCAGATGAACAACATAAGGAATGGTTCATCGCTTCCCTCCTATCACACATTATAGTTCCTATGATGCAATAGAAGGTTGCTTCGTAGGTTGAAGCATTATATATTTCCATGAAAATAGAAGCAACCCCTATAGGAGAATCCAGTCCAGGTATGAGTCAGATTTTGAATCAACTAAATAGTTTATCTCTTCAGGTTGAACATATGAAGAAAGATAAAGGAAAAGAGAAAAGAGAAGACATATGGTGTATCAAATGTAAAGCAGAAGGTTGTGACAAAGACAATTGTCCTTTATTTAATGAATACTTGGCCTCTGGAGCCCCTAACCCTTTGAAGCAAGCTACTTTACCATGGTGTGAGGTATGTAGAACTAGACATTGCCCTGGTGAAAGTTATTATATGTAGAAATATGTCTAGACACCCACCAATATTTATTGTACATTCTGCAAATCTATGGGGCATGATGAGAAGGATTGTAGGGCTTATGACCTCATGTACGAAAGGTCAAGGGATGCATATAGAATTCAAGGATAAATACAACAAGAAGGGAATATTGCGCAATTAAATTCCCCAGGAAGAGGAAACTTCAACCCTCATGGTCGGTTCAGAGGAAGGGGATGAGGAGGAGGCATGGGTCGAGGTCGAGGTCAGATTATTTGCTATAACTATGCCCAACCAAGTCATTTGGCAAGGAATTGTCAGAACCCTTGTACTACTTGCAGCTACTGTAATTCATTTGACCATGTCATTGAAGACTATTCAATATTGCTAGCTAAGGTTCAAGAAAGACGAGGTGGAAACCAGTAAGTCCAACTAATATCAGTTGAACCTCACAGTGAGGAACCCAGAGTCGTTTTGATTACTAGAGGATGCGTTGTCATGGGAGAAGATAGGGTGACTCCAGGAAAGACTACAAATGGATCAAGGATCAAAAGAGTTGCAGAGAAGGCACCATTGTTTGATCCAAGGAAAGAAAAACATGCTTTTGAAGAAGTAAGGAGAGAATTTCTAGGGGAACGAGCTTCTTCATATAAGGAACAATCGAAAGTAAGGGAATGTGAAATGCCTCCAACATTTGATCAGTCTGCCCTACCTAGACAGGGAAAAGAGGTAAGCAAGCTTGTGGAATTCTTGTATACCTATATTAATTTGATTAAAGATGAAAAAGATGTGCAAGAACTACAACACCTGATAAGACAATATGAAATTGGAAGAGTAGATCCTCTGTTGAGTAGATTTGTGAATCAAGTATCTAGAAAAAGGAGGACAAACAAGGAACTGCACCTTAGTGCTCAGATTGGAGACTACGACATAAATTATGTGGTCCTCAACCTGGGATTAGAAGTAAATGTTATGACGAAGCAGACTTGGGAATTGATGGGAAAACCTAAATTGATTTACTCTCCTATTAGGATCAGGATGGATAATCAGCAAGGGGTGAGCCCCTTTCGAATACTAGAGCATGTCCCTGTAGACATCGACAGAGTGAGGACATTTGCAGACTTCGAAGTGATTAAGATTGTTGATGATAGTTTTCCTTATCCTTCGTTGATGAGTATTGATTGGGATTTCAACAATTTGACTGTTGTTGACCTAAAAAAGAGAAGAATGGCAATTGAAGGTGATGGCCTTAGGGTCATTTCACCTCTTGACCCTAATGAAGGCCACAAATACACAGAACCTATAAAAGAAGAAGACTGTGCCTATGAGATAGAGAACTTCTATAATCTAACAATAGGACATCATGATTATCTTAATCCTACAATAAATGTAAATCTAAGTTGGTGAAGTGAAAGTGCATACGCATCAGATTCAGAAGAAGCATTGGAAAATCGGAAAAATAGAATGTATGAAGCCTCTACGCGGAGGTGTGTAAGATTGACCAAAGCCATTCATTGGATTGGCAAAGAAGAAAGTAATATTCCTACATTTGATGGCTTGAATAATTTAGAGACATTTCTACTTGAATTTGAAATAATTGTACCAATACAACAGAGGTTGTTGGCACTACATGAGGCCTTAAAAAAAACACCAGCTAGATGGTGGGAAACACACAAGAAGAACATCGCGAAATGGGTACAATGTTACACCTTGTTGGCAGTGCGCTTTTCAAACCAGGATGAAGGTTGCAAAGTTCGATACACGGGTCAGAATTTTTCTAAGAACCATGTGTGAAATTGTGAGGAAGCTTGGAGTAGCATTCCTAAATAACAGTGGGTACATAAGTTCATTAACACCTTAGATACTACGTCTATCAACTGCTATCTTCAAGCAAAACTGTGCTTAGTCACTACAGATTGGTATGGTATGACCCAAAACTTTATAGATACGCTCCTATTTGAAATTCAATACCCCACAGTAGATCAAACTTTACAAATTGTAAGACAAAAAATCTTTGAGGAGGCACCTAACCCCCCTCTTGAACAAGAAGAAGATGAATGGACTATGCCTCTTCAGTGGTTACAAGGTTGCTATAATATTAATGTTGATGAGGATGATGACCCAAGGAATGTGAACATTTTAGAAACTGAAGGACAAAAAGATATAGAAGGGCCAGGAATTGAATTACCTTTTGTTGGACAACCTATTAAAATTAAGAAAGTTAATATTGGAATAGAGAAAGCGCCTAAGTTGGAAAATGTTGGAGACTATTGGGATGGTGCTACTTTTAGTAAGAATACAAAACTATTGCATGAGCATCAGGACTTGTTTCCAACCAAATTCACCGACATGAAGGGAATTAAAGGACCCATGGGAGAAATGAATATTCCTTTGAAAGAAGATGCAAGGCCTATCAAGAAGAGGCCTTACAGACTGAATCCCAAGTACAAGAAGAAATTTAAGATTGAATTAGATAGAATTCTAGAAGCATAAATCATAGAACCAGTTGAAGAATCTAAATGGATCAGCCCTATGGTGGTCCAAGATAAGAAGTTAGGAGAAATCAGAATTTGTGTAGATCTAAGGAAATTGAATGATGCATGTTTACATGATCCATTTCCTACACCTTTTACAGATGAAGTTATAGATAATGTAGGAGGACAGGAAGTTTATTTATTCACAGATGGATTTTCAGGCTATCACCATATCATAATTGCTAAGGAAGACAAACATAAGACTACATTTGCAATAGAACATGGGGTTCTTTTCAATACACTGTGATGCCTTTTGGTTTGAAGAATGCACTAGCCATCGTTTCCAGGGTAGTGGTCGAAGCATTTAAGGTTTTTTTACATAAGTTTTTGGAGTCATACTTAGATGTCTGGACCATTTTTAGTCTATTGAAAGATCATATTGAATGTTTGAGATTAATGTTGGATAAGTGCAGGCAATGTCATATTTCCCTGAACTTGAAGAAGTGTATTTTCTTTTCACCTTTTGGAGTGTTGTTAGGACACATTGTGTGTAAGCAGGGGTTGTTGGTAGATCCTTCCAAGATTGCTATCATTTTTTATCTACCTCCTCCTACTTCAGTTAGATAGTTGCACACTACATTGGGACACAACGAATACTACAAAAATTTTATTAAGGGTTACAGACAGATAACAACACCTATGGAGAAGCTATTAAAGAAGGATAGTAAGTTTCAATGGACATAAGAATGCCAGAAGAGCTTCAACACATTAAAGCAGAAAATGGTCACTGGGCCTATTTTGGTTTTTCCAAATTGGAGTAAGGAATTCCATGTTCATGTCGATGCTTCATCCATTGCATTAGGAGAAGTTTTAGCACAACCAGGTGCAAAATATATTGACCACCCTACATCCTTTGCTAGCAGGAAGCTCTCTACATATGAAATGAATTATACTACCACTGAAAGAGAAGGCTTAGATATGGTATATTTGCTGCAGAAGTTTAGACACTACTTGTTGGGAGGACATTTTAAGATGTTTACTAATCATTCTGCATTGAAGTACTTAGTCAACAAGCCAGTGTTGGGGGGAAGAATATGCAGATGGTTATTATTATTCCAGGAATATGACTTTGAGATCATGGTCAAGCCAGGAAGAATGAATAAGGGATCTGACCACTTATCTAGGTTAGAACATGGAGATGAACCTACCAATTTGGATGATACAATATCATATGCATAGTTGTTGGCCATCAAGAAAGTCAATGATCACTTCACCAAGATAGTCCAGTTCTTGTCCACAAGAATGGCACCTCGCGAGTATACAGTTATTCAGAAGAAACAGTTGGTAGTCCACGCTACAGATTTTCAACTTATAGTTGGACAGTTATATAAGATGGGACCAGATGAAATCTTAAGAAGATGTGTTATGGAGTCGGAAAGACCATTGATCCTTGCAAAATCTCATGAAGGCATCGTAGGAGGACATTATGTAGGGAAAGCAACAACACAAAAGTTTCTCAGAGATGGCCTCTAGTGGCCCACTTTACATAATCATGCTAAGGAATACTACAGATCTTGTGTTGTATGTCAAAGAATAGGGAAGCCTTCTAGAAGGGATGAGATGCATTTATCCCCTCAGTTAACTTTACAGGCATTTGAGAAATGGGATATTGACTTTACGGGACCTATCAACCCACTAGGAAAGCACATAGGAGCTTGATACATTATCATTGCTACAAATTATTTGACCAGATGGGCAAAAGCAAGAGCATTTAAGGACTGTAGTGCATCTACAACTGCGTGATTCATATTTGATGATATCAAATCCAGATTTTGATGCCCGAAGATCCTTATGAGTGATCAAGTCACACACTTCATTAACAAAACTACTGAAGCCTTGACTCAGGAGTTCGAAGTTCACCATCAAAAGAGCACACCATATCACCCATAGGCGAATGGTACAATTGAATCTTTCAATAAGATCTTGGAGACATCACTGACTAAGATTTGCAGTGTTAACAGAGATGATTGGGATTTAAGAATTCTAGCAGTATTATGGGATTATCGAACTACTTGCAAAAAGTTAACAACGCAAACTCCCTTCAAGTTAGTTTATGTCCTGGAAGCAGTGGTACCTATGGAATATTTGGTTCCTGGTTTAAGAATTGCAGCATTTACAGGTATGGATGACATTGGTGATGTTCAATACAGGCTCTTGTAGTTGATAGAATTAGAGGAAGACAGGTTCATTGTAGGATTTCATCAGCAGGTACAAAAAGGATGAGAAAAGGCTTACCATGACAGACATATCAAGAAGAAATCATTTAAACAAGGAGATTTGGTACTTTTATATGACAACAAGTTCATGAAGCATCCAGGAAAGTTCAGGACACATTGGCTTGGACCATTCAAGGTTTCCTATGTTACAGAAGGTGGAGCTATGCAGTTGAAGAGTCTTAATGGAGAATGGAAGTATGGTTTAGTAAATGGGAGCCGATTGAAGTTCTATTATGACAACCAATTGCCTCACAACTCTTAATAAAAGAAAAGGAAGAAGGGTCTAGGTACTAGGTGCAGTTGAAATTGGGTATCATACATAGAAAAGACAGTCTACACATGTTAGGGAGGGAAAGAACAGAAAGCACGGGCTGCTCTGCGCAGTCTACAGTCGAATTAACACAGAAGGTGCAACCCTGCAGTGACTCGGGATGAGTCACATGTGAGTGTTGGGGGCTTATTGGCCCTTGGTCATGTATTAAGGAAAAAAGTTGTTGGGGTCCTATAATCATAGGCAACTTGATTCTTCAGCTTCTTATTTAGTGTTTCTCCTATGATGAAGACATCTGGATTGCTGGGCTCGGTTGATTCCATTCCCCCCCCCCCCATCCGTTTCACCTGATCCTTTATCACCCTGCTACATCATTCATCCACCGCTACGCCTTTCAGTCCCTCACCCTCCATTTCTTCACCCCTTCACCAATTTTATCCCTGCATGAATAAACAAGCTTAGGAAAAAAGACAATAGGTTAATAATATTATTAATTAAATTAGTGTAGTTAGATTAATAAACTAGGTTAGTCTTGTTAATAATAAATTAGTTATTAATTAATTAATAATTAAGTTAGTACTTAGGTTAGTATTTTATTAATCAAAACATTAATTAAAAATTAAATAATAAAATACAAATAAAGTAATAATAATAATAATAAAATACAAATAAAACCAAACTATGTAATTATGATAAAATGAACAAAATTAAACAAAAAACTAATAAACATAACAAAAAATTAAACAACATATAATAAAACCAAAAAAGAAAATTAAACAAAAAGAAAAAAATTAAAAAACAAAACGAATTAACAACAAACAATAAAAAAAAAACACACACAAATTATCCCAAGTCTAAAACACTCACACACTCCATGTATATCTCGAACCCCCCCCTTTCACATCACATCAACACCAAGGGGGTCTGAGCAAGTGGTGTTGGGAGGGATACTTGTCACCACATGGTGAAATCGG
>ML808956.1:113529-125458 GCA_009831015.1 Picea engelmannii | reverse complement strand
ATTTGTTTTGCCAGTTTTGAATAGTTAACTTCCGAGAAGGAATCAAGGCAAATGGAAATGAATTTTCAAAATCATAGAGGGGTTTTTGTTCAGCACAGGCTGAATAACGAAAAACTCTCCCAGAATTTACACAGGTGTCAGGAGCAGGGAGAATCGAAACCATCTTTAAGCCCGATTTTTCAGGCTTCCATTTTTTCTAGTTTTAGTCATGATTTTGCAGAAGTTGTTTCGGCGAGATGGAGATGAAATTAGAAAAAATGAAAGAGTTTTTTGTCTAGAACATGCTCATATACAATAAAATATTTCGGTTTATACACAGGTGTTACCGTTGGGGAGAAAAAAATGTCTGAGTCGACCCATTTTTTCAGCAATTCAGCCTGTCTTTCATGGCTGACAGTTCAAGATTTTCAGGGATTTATTTCTATTTTTGGCCGAGGTGGTTGAATTAGACCTCCTGAGCCTGGGGAGAGTCTGTTATATATATTTTAACAAGTCGAATGTACAAGGGGTTGATTTTTGAGATTTTGATTCATGCCCCATAGGGGATACTTTGTAATTTTCCAGATGATCTTCCACAAATAAAAATTTGTATCTGCAGGATTCTTGTGTTAGACTCCCTGGTGATGTTTTTCCTCTCTGGGTAACTGTTTTCTTACTATGTGGATCCATTTCATTTTTTCCCTGATCTAATCATTAAAATAAATATTATGAACATAATTTGTTTCATGCACACTGTTTCTGGTCTTTTAATGATCTACATGTTTTTGTCTGAAGTTGAGCATAGGAATTCTTAGCTGGTCCTCTGCTTGATGGAATTTCCCTTCTTTTCCTCTCCTTCACTTTTATTTGATTCAATTTGATCCAGCAGTCTTTCTATCCTGCCCTATGGATACAATCTTATAAACCTGAGATAGATCCATTTTCATAAAGGTAGACCCCTAGACCCAATGAAAATTCGAGTTTTCAATCTTCCAAATATACCAAATCCAAAAGAAAACCTATGTACCGTAATAACTAGCCTAGCATCCCCTTCAAATAAATCTATATTAGATAGAGAGAGCCCTCTCTGAGTCTTGGAGGGTTGGATCCTTGACTCCAAGTAATTTTGTGGTTACCCTTGCCTATTTCCTCCTCAGCTTGGGAAATTACAGGGTGCTAACAAAAGTGAAGATTAAAGAAGAAGAAATACAAAGTATGAAGTGTGCGGAAGGCACACAAACCAAAGAAGGGTCGAAGTGGTTAAAGAAGCATAAAAGAAGGAGTGAAGTAAAGGAAATCATATCGTTGAAAGAGAAGATCAAGGAAGACAAATCAACAAGGAAGTAGATCGTGGACATGTCAGTAAGAGAAAGAAGACAGTAATCGGTGCTTTGGAGCACCTCACGGAGAAGAAGAACAGATCAACGAAGTCCTTAAAATGTGGGTTTTGACACCTAGGGTTTTGGCATGTGGACTTAGGTCTAGGGCTTCTAAGAGTCATGGAATGATAAATAGAGGTATAGAAGAGTTGAGAATGGGGATAACAAGATAGCAATGTTGAAATGTAAAAGCGTCATGTGTTAGAGTATTATTGTATTTTTGGGTCAGCTGGGTGAGAAGATCTGCTCTGCAGCTGGGTGCGTAGAGGGAGGAACTAAAGAAGAAGAGAGAGAGAGAGATATTTTCAACTGAGTGCACAAATAGAAATGTATGTTTTCATCTACTTAATCAATAAACATAGTTTTGTGGACGTAGCCCTAGGGAGAGGGTGAACCACGTAAAATCTTGTTGTTATATGTGGTTGATGTTGTGTTGTTTGCTATCTTTTATACTGTTATTGCATTTTTGTTTTCCCTACTGAAGATAAAAGACATAACTAACTTCGTTAAGTTGAGCATAAGACTGTTAAGAATCTCTAGGTTATCTTGCATTTTTTTTTAGGAATCAACTTGCATTTCTTCTGGTTGTAGACACCTGTGTCATGTAGCCCCCCTATTTCTACTTGGGGTGAGACTTCATTTGCTTCGTAGGTGTTGTCGAAAGGGCCAGTATTTAGGGTTTTTTGGTTCGTTGTTAGAGTTGAACCCTGGGTCTACCCTTGTGCCAACAACAAGTCTCTTCCTTCAGCTGAGAAGAAGACAAACCTAATCTGGACCTCAGGAATAACATTGGCAGGATGTGTTTCAAAAGCAATTGATACAAAAGAGATTATCCAATGGTGTGAAGATAAATTTGTTTCTGAATGAAGAATAATTAAAATGCGAGGTAGTCAACCCATTTCTCTATCTCCTTCAACATTTTCTAAAATGTACTGACTCCTTGCACCAACTATGCGATTCAAGAGCTAGGAAGCTAATTAATTTTTGAAGAAGCATAAGGGAGGGAACAAACTGTTGAGAAACTATTTGGAAGATCCAACCTGTAACCCTGGTACTTCTAGAATCGAGGTAAATTTTCTAAGATACCCATACAAAGAATTTTCTTGGTTATTTTACCGCATTCTTGGTTTGGAAACTACTATGTCTGTAACAAGAAGTGTTATATATGTTATGCATTATGCCCTACATAAAAAATATGTCATCGATTGGGGTTATCTCATCTCAAATGAAATTTATTTCCAATCGAATAACCTAAAAAAGGCCTATAAATTCTATATGGCTTCTTACCTCATTTTCACCATTGCTTATGGCCATGTTTTTGAATATTTTCCTCGGGAAAAACATGTGGATTTTAGGTTAGAACTAGTTTATGCATGGTATTCAATTTTATACAAACATAAACCCTAATACAATTTCTACCTAGTTCAATTTTTTTTATCTAAGAGTTCAAAAGGTTAATATTTGGATAGAGCACATCAAGGTTATCCTTAGAGGAAACTTCCTTCCTCACTGGAAAAGGGGTTTATGAGTTGTTCAAATAATTCACTGTAGTTAGAATATTTGGTAGTAAGGAGAAACCTTTCCTTTTACCATTTTATAGATCATGTAAACTCTTTGTTAAAAAAATATGCAGACAATACAAAACTTGGGTTTGTTTCTTTCATGAAAAAAGGAAAAGACAGTTTATACCCCTACCATGGAAAATTGTGGATTGCATTGTTAAACATATAACTCACCTAAATGAGTTGGTGGGACATCATGAACAGATGGGTTTGAAGGAATCCAAACTTGTTAAACATTTTGACCGAGATAACAAATTCACTACACATATGCAATTAGTGGGGTATTGTTCACACTTTGTTAGAGTTGAATAGTTTCAAGAAAATGGCAGAGATAACTTGGATCTTCAGGAACTAGCGGCCTACCAAAATTCAAACAATTTCAAAGAAGTAAATAGTACAAATGAGATATACAAAAAACACGACAGAGAAACAAAAAATCATAACCCTAACTCACCGGAAATGTCTCAAAGAAGCACTCCATCCATAATGAAGAGTAGAACTAGTGGAATGGATACCATAAAAACACCAGTTGGAGGCTCAGACGATGGTGGAGATAAAAATTCACCAAGGAAGAGCCTTGAGAAAACACATTTTGCATATACTCCTATAAAAAGAGAATGAAATGTATCATCAGTGGAAATAAACGCATAAGAAGTCTAGGAAATTCCTTGTGCGCTGGACATGGAAGAGATCATTGAAGAACCTGACTAATCTGTGCAAAGGATGATAGAGACGAGAGAAATAGTTGATGCTATTATGACTTAGAATACTGAGATACTTGAAGAGGAATTTGTCACTCTGCACCATGCAGCTTACAATCGGGAAACCCAAAAATTATTGCTAGAAAAAGTTAATACCAAGAATAAGAAGTCACCCAAATGATGGAAATATTCAATTGAATTAGATGGACTAGAACCATCTAAAATTGCAGACTTTCATGGAGCTACTAGAGATGCATTAAAACAATCAATTGAAAAAATCGAAAGAGAGAATTTGGAACTAAAGAAAAGGGTAAAATAATTAGAATTCACTTTGGTACCAACACCATTGTTTCCAAAACCTTTAAGTTCTATGCAACCTATACTTGAATTGGAGGAGATCCCTGAAAGTAGTACGAAATATAAAGTTTCATAAAGTTTATTGCAGGACATAAGAAAATATGTTGGTGATTCCATACAAAAAAGGGTTGATATAATTCAAGAAATTTGGGAGCTTACCCAAAGTATTGCTAGCTTTTCCTCCATAATAGAGAATTTCAAAGAATATCTGTAGAAAGATTTGGAAAATGATGAAGGATTTTTCAAATAAGCCGTAAACACATTTTCGGCCAAAGTGTCAAGTTTAAATGAAGCCTGGAGAAAAGAACAAAAGCTTCCTTCATCTTACCACATGAAGTAGATTAATGGATGTTGGTTAAGGAGAATTAAAGAGTTAAGAGAAATGATAAATGAAACCGAGGCCCTAATGAATAGAAAGAGTGATCTATTTCTTAAAATTGTTAGTCTTACCAAGGATTTAGACAGTCCTAATTTATTTATGGATACCATGATCTCAACCAAAGAATCTTTAACATGATAACTTAATGCACTAAAAGTTGCTTGGGCTAACGAATTTACCGAAACCATAGAATTTTTTGAGGATGAAGTTGAAACATGGTGACTTTGGTATATCAACAAAAATGATGAGGTAGATGACACATTGCATCAATCAGAGCTATATTTAAGGGAATTATAAAGACAACTATTTTAGATTAAAACTAAACAAGAAATTACCATGGCACCCTTAAGAGAATACATTGAAGAATGTATGAACAAGGAATTCGTCGAAGTTACTGAACCACAAAGTCAAGAAATAGTTAGAGAAGTTGTGCCACGTCAACAATAACATGTACCTATAAAGGATCCAACCGAAATCAAGTAAAAGAGATATTTTTCCATCACAGTGAGTCGAACATAAACTCTAAACTTTCAGTTTTTTTTACTTAGTCCATTTTCTACTACAATCATTTGTCATCTTGCCTTTATCTTCTCGATATTTTGTGGGGATTTAGGTTGATTCTTGGCTGTTCTTATTTCAATATTCTAGGTATTTTCATTTTGTGGTCAGCGGGATCCAATCCCAGTCCTCTCCGAAGGGCGGATGCTTTTTTATTTTTCTTAAAGACATTTACTTTTGTATTTAAATAATCATTATTATTTTTGAGACTCCAAGAGAGCTACTTAGGATATTACATTAATGTATTCTCAAAGACTTGGATTAGAAGCTTGAGTTACCCAATGTTTTATCTATCATAATCTTTTTAGTGCTTTATGGAATGATAATTTAAAGCTCTCTTTTATTTGTGGTCTAATTTCTATTCTCTCTATTTTTGGTATTGTTAAATTCTCTGATGAATGTTGTGATGGATATATCGGTTATGCATATTCTGTATGCATCTTACTCTATTCACGTTGTAAATATTATGCATATGAATTTCTTTTAAAACACATGGTCCCAAATCTCAGGTGTTGTTTCCTTAAATGTGAATGTAAATACAAAGTTTGGTCCTTCTCGGATTTTATTTTGTTTCATTTTATTTTCTTGGAATCATAAGAACACAAGGATTACCACCTCTCTAAAAATGCAGGGGGTTTCATATCCTCATGAGGTTGACCTTAATACCATAAAATATTCTTTTAGATCAACAATGATCACCCAAAGTATGATGGACTAATAGCCATAGACTCTTTTATAAAGGAATTTGAATTGCAGATACTAGACCAACACAAACTGTTAGCTTTAGACGTCACATTGAAATAAACTTTTGCAAGATGGTGGGTTGTGCATAAGGAAAAAATAGAGGATTGGCATCAATGAAAAATATTTTTACAACTCATATTTGGAGCAGGAAATGAATATATTGTGCGGAAGTATACAAGGTTGAGTTTTACTACAAATCATGTTACACAATGCATTACGATATGGAGATCAGTATCAAAGAAAGAATGGACACACTTGTTTATACAGACTCTAGATATGATTTTGAAGAACTTGTATTTATAACTGGAAGTGTGTAGTGAGAAAAAATATAGGGAAGAGTTGACTCACAATTTCAAGGTAACTTTTAGTTTTGAAGATGAGGCCCCTTTAGTAGACACAACTCTACAGGTTATCAGGGACAATATTTTCACATCAGAAGACTCGATAGAACTAGTACCCGTATGTAGCGCACAAAGATATTCTGTGAAGATTCGAGAAGTTTTGGAATGCTATAATGTCATTGGAGAAGACCAGGAGGATGAAGGGAGAATTCACAGTAGAAGGTCCAAAAATTGAATCTATTATATATGCAAATCCACTGTGAACGTGCAAAGTGAATATTGGTATAGAGGAGAAGCCAGATTTTGTGAACATAGGAGATTATTGGAATGAAGAGAGAGTTGAAAAGATTGTTGACTTCTTGCGCGAATATCAAGATCTGTTTCTAACCACAATTTCAGAGATGAAAGGGATTGTTGGAGAGTTAGGAGAGATGAATATCCCTTTGAAACCAGATGCTAATCCAGTTAAGCCTAAACCATATCGATTGAACCTAGTGTATAAAAAGAAGGTGAAAGTAGAGATACATAGGATATTAAGTACATGTTAGTCTGCACTGAGATACTTGATCAATATGTCAGTGTTGGGGGAGGAATATATACAATGGCTATTATTATTTCAGGAATATGACTTTGAAGTAATTGTGAAGCCAAGAAAGTTAAACTCATGACCTGATCATTTGTCATGCATACTATCAAGGGATGATGCAAGAAATTTGGATGACAGTCTACCAAATGCACACATATTTACAATACAAATGATTGATGACTATTTTGTAGATATAGTCTAGTTCTTGAGTACAGGAGTATCCCCACCTAATTTTAGAGTTGCACAAAAGAAGGAGTTAGTAGTGAAGGAAACATACTATCATTTAATAGCATGAAATTTTTAGAAGTTAGGAACAAATGGTATTTTATGACGATGTGTATTGTAGCATGAAATACATATGATATTTTCAGAGTCACATGAAGGAGTTGCAGGAGGTCACTATGTAGGAAAAGAGACAACTCAAAATATTTTGTACACAGGACTATGGTGGACCACCCTTCATAATGATGCTAAGCAGTTCTGTCAAACTTGTGATGTTTGACAGAGAATTGAAAAGCCTTCCAGGAGAGATGAAATTCCTTTAGTACCACAAGTGACAATGCAATCTTTTGATAAATAGGAAATTGATTTTGTTGGACCGATCAATCCACCAACAAAAAAGGTTAGGATCTAGATACATCATTACTGCGATAGATTACTTGACCATATGGGCTAAAGAAAAACCTGTCATAGGTTGCAGTGCGAAGACTGCTGCATAATTTCTTTTTGAGAATCCTTATGAGTGATCAGGGAACTCATTTTTTGAATAAGATGATTTTTTATTTGACAGAGTAATTTCAAGTTAATCATCAGAAGAGAACACTCTATCACCCTCGGGAGAATGGAATAGTGGAAGAATTCAACAAGATCCTAGAGCATGCGCTGAGAAAGGTATGCAATGTAAGTCGATATGACTGGGACTTGAGGACTCCAACAGTTCTATGAGCGTATAGGACTACAAGTTAGAATTTGACAGGATAGACACCATTTAGATTAGTATATGGCCAGGAAGCAGTTATTCCTATGGAATTCATTGTGCTAAATCTGCACATTTTCGCATTGAAAGATCTTACTGATTTGGGTGAAATATAAAGAAGACTGTCAGAGCTAGTAGAACTAGAGGAATAGCATTTTGTTGCAGGATTCCATCAGCAAGTTCAAAAAGTGCATGAGAAATCCTGACATTACATACACATTAAACAAAAGAAGTTCTATACAAGAGAAGCCTCATCACATAAGAAGAAACAACAAAGTAATAAAGCAGCAATGTCGATGCAAGAAGAAGTCCTAAGGACAGAAGAAACAAATCCAAGCTTAGAAAACTTTCCCGAAATAGGACTGCACAAAACAAGAGATCAACAAGATAGTGTAGAAGGAGACACAAAAAATAGAGAAGGATTAATAAGAAGAACATGAACATGAATAACAAGGGAAGAAAACTCGTTTCCTAGCAAGAACCTGGGTATTGTAACATTTATGACACTTGAGAAACAAGAAAACAATCTACCCAGATTGAAGAAGAAAGTCAAAAAGGAGTTCCACACTTATTTGAATTGATTAATGCTCCAGAAGAATTCCTTAAGTTAGAATTCACCATGTATAATACATAAGAGATTTTGGCATGGTAAACAAAATAAAAAGAGAAGATTGTGACAACAAATGGGACTTTTAAAAACCTCATTACGACACTGAAGGGAGTGAAGCCGCAGAACTGAGTGGATCGGAACGATCCACATGTGAGTGTTGGGAACCTATTGGAGTAGGACATTTTGGGACCATTTTTGGAAATCATGCAGGAGCAAACACACAACAATTTGGCTAAAGAGCAACGTGCGTAGAAGAAAGAAATGCAGTTAGCACATTTTTTGGGGTCAGCTCGCGAAAAGCAGAAAACAATTAGAAGTTATTAAGTATTTTGGTCCATTTTGTAACGGGCTAAGCCCTAATGTAAAGGTGTAAATATGTAATGGTTTTTGGGTAGAAAGTAAGTTGATGAAAGGAGAGAATGAGTTAATTTTTCATTGTATGCACAAACGGCTAAGGAATTTTGGGTATAGTTGAGATATCATGTATGAGCGTAGTGCACACCTTTTGTAAGAGATGTTGTTGAACAATAATATAAGAGGTCTATCGTTGTGGAAATAACCCATATTGGTTGAACCGCGTTAAAATGGTGTATTTGTGTTATGTTTTGATGCGTTTTTTTATTGTTATATTTATTATGCACACTTAATGTATGTTGGGTAATATGAATATGTTATATGTTGTTATGGTTCTGCGCACATGATGTATGGTATAAAGAATGAATGAATCTTAAGTTGAATGGTTAGAATGAATGCCTCACATTCCTCCATGACTATGGAAACCTGGTTCATGTACTCCCCATAGATACCTCAGGTGAGAATTCATGTGCTTGCGGGTGATGTTGAAAGGGACGATATTTTTAGGGTTTTGCTAGTAAATTGATGTTGAACCCATGTCTTCCCACTATGTGTCAACAACCAACAATCCTAAAAAATGTAATATGTAATCACACACAATGATATTAATAAAATGCATCATTGTTGTAGACCAAGTCATAAAAAAAGAGTATGGGGGGATAAGACTCCATGAGAGGGAAAGAGGGCTAAGGGTCTAGGAAGATGGGAAAAATCAAGGGGGATTAAGCCAAGGGAATATTATAATATTTTTCTTGAAGTCAAAATTCATATGATATAATTTTATCCTAAGTTCCTAAAGGTTGGGAATGAGTCACCAAGTGGAGGAAAAGGTAAGTTCCTAGAGTGACAAGTGTCAAGTTAAGATCATGCAAATATAATGTTTGGAATTAGTGTAATGACAACATTCATTACATCATTTTCTCAATCATCCATCTTATGTACCTTAATGATGTAGGGGAGATATTAGAATCATATTGTTACCTTGTAAATGTTGGGTGGTTTGGGCTTAAGAAACATGTTGTCAAGCCTATGGAGCATTCTCTTTTGGTGAGAGAATTATTGGGCAAGTGGGTGCTAAAATATTAGAGAAAAATTGTGTTATAGGTGATATAGATCTATGAGACTTATTGGCTAGCCTATTTTTTAAGACCTAGAAGGGAACTAGGATAACCAAAGGACCGTTGAGTAGAGAAGGGGTACACTTCCTAGGATGGGATAGGCTATGGGGAATGAGAGGATGTGAGTTGGGAACTGTTTCTAGAGTTGGAACCTTCACCTGAGTTTTATTGTGTTGTTTTTCAAATCTTAGTTTATCTTAGGTAGCCTTATCCCTGGTGGAGTCATAACCCTAGCTTGTGGTTGACCTGCTGTTGAGAATATATGAACAACATACTATGATTGGGATGAACGTCTGAGGTCTGCAACCAATCAGTGATTTAATTAAAATATAACTGTATTTTATGTCATTATGATGTTACTGTGTGTTTAATTACATTATGTTGTAATTGTATATACATTTATGCATGTATTATATGTTGGAGAACTACATAATTATGTTCGTATGCATGGAATTTAGTTATTAATGGTATTAGAGGAAAAGTTTTGTGTGGCGTGGCTCAACCTGGATGGATAGGTGTGTTACAATTTATATGATTAAATTGGTTAGGAACAATTAAGGGTGCCATGTTAGATGGAAGTGGTGAGTATCATCCATGTTTAAGTTGGTTTACCTGGTACGCTCCTCCTATGTTACAAGGTTAGGTTGGAATTATTGCATGAGTACTTAGATGACTAATAGAGGGTATTATAAGAATACTCATATTAGTTAGATGGGCTAGGTTGGACATATTTTGAGGGAAAAACTTATTTATCCTAAGATGCACAGATATAGGGAAAAAATTGAAAGTAGAACAAGAAGATGAATCCATAGTTCAATGTATAAGTGAAAATATAGAAGAGAGAAGGGAGGTGAGAGCCTTTCCTCAAGAGAGGGGAGGGTTGACAAGTACTCCCTAGTGGATTCACCAAAATGTAGCAAAGGAATGGATTTTTTCTACCACACATAACATGAGGATAGAGATGGAAGATTTCCCAAGCACAAAAACATGACTAAAATAGGGAATGAGGAGAGTGGAATCGCTACATAGTTTTGGGTCTAAATGAAGAAACCATAGGGTAAGATTAAACAGGGTGTAAATGATAAGGAAATCCATTAGTTCAATTAGGACCTCGAGATATCATTAATGATGACCTACGGAAGTACTTTATTAGGGTAATTCATTTAGGTTTCATATTATGTTTTACCAACAAATTAAATAAGGAAATAAAGTAAAAAAAACTAGGGTTAATCAACCAAGAATTTCTTTCATGAGATAAAAATCGTAATGCTCGAAACAAAAATAGAAAAAGGAGGATAACTCACTTGGAATTCATTTTTGAATATTATGAAACACCTTCATATGGAGTGGAGATATGTGACAATCCTCCTTGAGTGATATAGGTCCCAAAATGACTTACACACGTAACTCTAAGTTCCTAAAAGGGAAGTATTACCCCAATATATAATACCAATATGTATGTGTAAGTGCACATGCAATATAACCAATAAACTATAAATCTTCAATTGTAAATATAAATTAATGAAATATGAAAAGTAGAGGGACCTTGTACCCTTAGTGGGGATGATACCTCTCTTTCCCTAATTGTGATGGAACTTCCATTGAGGTTGTAGGGTTGTGACTTCTAAGGTATGAGTGGAACCATGCTAATGGATATTCCCCATGATGAATCAGTCAAATCTTTAAGATTTAATTCAAGTTAGCCAAAGGAGATCCCTATATAGATTTTGGATATGACATGTGCAAGGAACCCTAGAGGATTAAGAGAGGTGGAAAGAGCTAATTTAGTAATTTGAGTGTGTAGCTACAACTAAGGGTTTTCAAAGATAGAAGAATCCAATTTATTTGAATATAGGTTACAATGAGGAATTTAATGGTACAAATAGGAAAAGAAGTGATGTCAAGGCATAAGAAAATGTTAGGTTAGCCATTAAGGGGTTTGAGTCATACAAAACCATCATACTACTTACATTGAATTCATGCTATGGATTTTGTATATCATTATCATGGATTTTAGGCCCAAACATAATCTCTATTACATAATTTATGGATTCACATTTGTGGTACCCCCAAGAAACCAATGTTAAGCTTAACACCAAGAGATCTCGTAGGGTTTTCGGGGTTTAACTCGAATTAGCTCCATAAATAGTAGTCCTAAATATGACTAACATAGGAGACCCTCTACCATATTTGAAGGATAGGGATTATGTAAGTTTTTAGTTGAATGAAGCTCACCACCATGAATACATATCCGTAAAAACTTACATAAGTTTTTAGGGATTATG
>ML808956.1:86788-113429 GCA_009831015.1 Picea engelmannii | reverse complement strand
TTCTTACCTCATTTTCACCATTGCTTATGGCCATGTTTTTGAATATTTTCCTCGGGAAAAACATGTGGATTTTAGGTTAGAACTAGTTTATGCATGGTATTCAATTTTATACAAACATAAACCCTAATACAATTTCTACCTAGTTCAATTTTTTTTATCTAAGAGTTCAAAAGGTTAATATTTGGATAGAGCACATCAAGGTTATCCTTAGAGGAAACTTCCTTCCTCACTGGAAAAGGGGTTTATGAGTTGTTCAAATAATTCACTGTAGTTAGAATATTTGGTAGTAAGGAGAAACCTTTCCTTTTACCATTTTATAGATCATGTAAACTCTTTGTTAAAAAAATATGCAGACAATACAAAACTTGGGTTTGTTTCTTTCATGAAAAAAGGAAAAGACAGTTTATACCCCTACCATGGAAAATTGTGGATTGCATTGTTAAACATATAACTCACCTAAATGAGTTGGTGGGACATCATGAACAGATGGGTTTGAAGGAATCCAAACTTGTTAAACATTTTGACCGAGATAACAAATTCACTACACATATGCAATTAGTGGGGTATTGTTCACACTTTGTTAGAGTTGAATAGTTTCAAGAAAATGGCAGAGATAACTTGGATCTTCAGGAACTAGCGGCCTACCAAAATTCAAACAATTTCAAAGAAGTAAATAGTACAAATGAGATATACAAAAAACACGACAGAGAAACAAAAAATCATAACCCTAACTCACCGGAAATGTCTCAAAGAAGCACTCCATCCATAATGAAGAGTAGAACTAGTGGAATGGATACCATAAAAACACCAGTTGGAGGCTCAGACGATGGTGGAGATAAAAATTCACCAAGGAAGAGCCTTGAGAAAACACATTTTGCATATACTCCTATAAAAAGAGAATGAAATGTATCATCAGTGGAAATAAACGCATAAGAAGTCTAGGAAATTCCTTGTGCGCTGGACATGGAAGAGATCATTGAAGAACCTGACTAATCTGTGCAAAGGATGATAGAGACGAGAGAAATAGTTGATGCTATTATGACTTAGAATACTGAGATACTTGAAGAGGAATTTGTCACTCTGCACCATGCAGCTTACAATCGGGAAACCCAAAAATTATTGCTAGAAAAAGTTAATACCAAGAATAAGAAGTCACCCAAATGATGGAAATATTCAATTGAATTAGATGGACTAGAACCATCTAAAATTGCAGACTTTCATGGAGCTACTAGAGATGCATTAAAACAATCAATTGAAAAAATCGAAAGAGAGAATTTGGAACTAAAGAAAAGGGTAAAATAATTAGAATTCACTTTGGTACCAACACCATTGTTTCCAAAACCTTTAAGTTCTATGCAACCTATACTTGAATTGGAGGAGATCCCTGAAAGTAGTACGAAATATAAAGTTTCATAAAGTTTATTGCAGGACATAAGAAAATATGTTGGTGATTCCATACAAAAAAGGGTTGATATAATTCAAGAAATTTGGGAGCTTACCCAAAGTATTGCTAGCTTTTCCTCCATAATAGAGAATTTCAAAGAATATCTGTAGAAAGATTTGGAAAATGATGAAGGATTTTTCAAATAAGCCGTAAACACATTTTCGGCCAAAGTGTCAAGTTTAAATGAAGCCTGGAGAAAAGAACAAAAGCTTCCTTCATCTTACCACATGAAGTAGATTAATGGATGTTGGTTAAGGAGAATTAAAGAGTTAAGAGAAATGATAAATGAAACCGAGGCCCTAATGAATAGAAAGAGTGATCTATTTCTTAAAATTGTTAGTCTTACCAAGGATTTAGACAGTCCTAATTTATTTATGGATACCATGATCTCAACCAAAGAATCTTTAACATGATAACTTAATGCACTAAAAGTTGCTTGGGCTAACGAATTTACCGAAACCATAGAATTTTTTGAGGATGAAGTTGAAACATGGTGACTTTGGTATATCAACAAAAATGATGAGGTAGATGACACATTGCATCAATCAGAGCTATATTTAAGGGAATTATAAAGACAACTATTTTAGATTAAAACTAAACAAGAAATTACCATGGCACCCTTAAGAGAATACATTGAAGAATGTATGAACAAGGAATTCGTCGAAGTTACTGAACCACAAAGTCAAGAAATAGTTAGAGAAGTTGTGCCACGTCAACAATAACATGTACCTATAAAGGATCCAACCGAAATCAAGTAAAAGAGATATTTTTCCATCACAGTGAGTCGAACATAAACTCTAAACTTTCAGTTTTTTTTACTTAGTCCATTTTCTACTACAATCATTTGTCATCTTGCCTTTATCTTCTCGATATTTTGTGGGGATTTAGGTTGATTCTTGGCTGTTCTTATTTCAATATTCTAGGTATTTTCATTTTGTGGTCAGCGGGATCCAATCCCAGTCCTCTCCGAAGGGCGGATGCTTTTTTATTTTTCTTAAAGACATTTACTTTTGTATTTAAATAATCATTATTATTTTTGAGACTCCAAGAGAGCTACTTAGGATATTACATTAATGTATTCTCAAAGACTTGGATTAGAAGCTTGAGTTACCCAATGTTTTATCTATCATAATCTTTTTAGTGCTTTATGGAATGATAATTTAAAGCTCTCTTTTATTTGTGGTCTAATTTCTATTCTCTCTATTTTTGGTATTGTTAAATTCTCTGATGAATGTTGTGATGGATATATCGGTTATGCATATTCTGTATGCATCTTACTCTATTCACGTTGTAAATATTATGCATATGAATTTCTTTTAAAACACATGGTCCCAAATCTCAGGTGTTGTTTCCTTAAATGTGAATGTAAATACAAAGTTTGGTCCTTCTCGGATTTTATTTTGTTTCATTTTATTTTCTTGGAATCATAAGAACACAAGGATTACCACCTCTCTAAAAATGCAGGGGGTTTCATATCCTCATGAGGTTGACCTTAATACCATAAAATATTCTTTTAGATCAACAATGATCACCCAAAGTATGATGGACTAATAGCCATAGACTCTTTTATAAAGGAATTTGAATTGCAGATACTAGACCAACACAAACTGTTAGCTTTAGACGTCACATTGAAATAAACTTTTGCAAGATGGTGGGTTGTGCATAAGGAAAAAATAGAGGATTGGCATCAATGAAAAATATTTTTACAACTCATATTTGGAGCAGGAAATGAATATATTGTGCGGAAGTATACAAGGTTGAGTTTTACTACAAATCATGTTACACAATGCATTACGATATGGAGATCAGTATCAAAGAAAGAATGGACACACTTGTTTATACAGACTCTAGATATGATTTTGAAGAACTTGTATTTATAACTGGAAGTGTGTAGTGAGAAAAAATATAGGGAAGAGTTGACTCACAATTTCAAGGTAACTTTTAGTTTTGAAGATGAGGCCCCTTTAGTAGACACAACTCTACAGGTTATCAGGGACAATATTTTCACATCAGAAGACTCGATAGAACTAGTACCCGTATGTAGCGCACAAAGATATTCTGTGAAGATTCGAGAAGTTTTGGAATGCTATAATGTCATTGGAGAAGACCAGGAGGATGAAGGGAGAATTCACAGTAGAAGGTCCAAAAATTGAATCTATTATATATGCAAATCCACTGTGAACGTGCAAAGTGAATATTGGTATAGAGGAGAAGCCAGATTTTGTGAACATAGGAGATTATTGGAATGAAGAGAGAGTTGAAAAGATTGTTGACTTCTTGCGCGAATATCAAGATCTGTTTCTAACCACAATTTCAGAGATGAAAGGGATTGTTGGAGAGTTAGGAGAGATGAATATCCCTTTGAAACCAGATGCTAATCCAGTTAAGCCTAAACCATATCGATTGAACCTAGTGTATAAAAAGAAGGTGAAAGTAGAGATACATAGGATATTAAGTACATGTTAGTCTGCACTGAGATACTTGATCAATATGTCAGTGTTGGGGGAGGAATATATACAATGGCTATTATTATTTCAGGAATATGACTTTGAAGTAATTGTGAAGCCAAGAAAGTTAAACTCATGACCTGATCATTTGTCATGCATACTATCAAGGGATGATGCAAGAAATTTGGATGACAGTCTACCAAATGCACACATATTTACAATACAAATGATTGATGACTATTTTGTAGATATAGTCTAGTTCTTGAGTACAGGAGTATCCCCACCTAATTTTAGAGTTGCACAAAAGAAGGAGTTAGTAGTGAAGGAAACATACTATCATTTAATAGCATGAAATTTTTAGAAGTTAGGAACAAATGGTATTTTATGACGATGTGTATTGTAGCATGAAATACATATGATATTTTCAGAGTCACATGAAGGAGTTGCAGGAGGTCACTATGTAGGAAAAGAGACAACTCAAAATATTTTGTACACAGGACTATGGTGGACCACCCTTCATAATGATGCTAAGCAGTTCTGTCAAACTTGTGATGTTTGACAGAGAATTGAAAAGCCTTCCAGGAGAGATGAAATTCCTTTAGTACCACAAGTGACAATGCAATCTTTTGATAAATAGGAAATTGATTTTGTTGGACCGATCAATCCACCAACAAAAAAGGTTAGGATCTAGATACATCATTACTGCGATAGATTACTTGACCATATGGGCTAAAGAAAAACCTGTCATAGGTTGCAGTGCGAAGACTGCTGCATAATTTCTTTTTGAGAATCCTTATGAGTGATCAGGGAACTCATTTTTTGAATAAGATGATTTTTTATTTGACAGAGTAATTTCAAGTTAATCATCAGAAGAGAACACTCTATCACCCTCGGGAGAATGGAATAGTGGAAGAATTCAACAAGATCCTAGAGCATGCGCTGAGAAAGGTATGCAATGTAAGTCGATATGACTGGGACTTGAGGACTCCAACAGTTCTATGAGCGTATAGGACTACAAGTTAGAATTTGACAGGATAGACACCATTTAGATTAGTATATGGCCAGGAAGCAGTTATTCCTATGGAATTCATTGTGCTAAATCTGCACATTTTCGCATTGAAAGATCTTACTGATTTGGGTGAAATATAAAGAAGACTGTCAGAGCTAGTAGAACTAGAGGAATAGCATTTTGTTGCAGGATTCCATCAGCAAGTTCAAAAAGTGCATGAGAAATCCTGACATTACATACACATTAAACAAAAGAAGTTCTATACAAGAGAAGCCTCATCACATAAGAAGAAACAACAAAGTAATAAAGCAGCAATGTCGATGCAAGAAGAAGTCCTAAGGACAGAAGAAACAAATCCAAGCTTAGAAAACTTTCCCGAAATAGGACTGCACAAAACAAGAGATCAACAAGATAGTGTAGAAGGAGACACAAAAAATAGAGAAGGATTAATAAGAAGAACATGAACATGAATAACAAGGGAAGAAAACTCGTTTCCTAGCAAGAACCTGGGTATTGTAACATTTATGACACTTGAGAAACAAGAAAACAATCTACCCAGATTGAAGAAGAAAGTCAAAAAGGAGTTCCACACTTATTTGAATTGATTAATGCTCCAGAAGAATTCCTTAAGTTAGAATTCACCATGTATAATACATAAGAGATTTTGGCATGGTAAACAAAATAAAAAGAGAAGATTGTGACAACAAATGGGACTTTTAAAAACCTCATTACGACACTGAAGGGAGTGAAGCCGCAGAACTGAGTGGATCGGAACGATCCACATGTGAGTGTTGGGAACCTATTGGAGTAGGACATTTTGGGACCATTTTTGGAAATCATGCAGGAGCAAACACACAACAATTTGGCTAAAGAGCAACGTGCGTAGAAGAAAGAAATGCAGTTAGCACATTTTTTGGGGTCAGCTCGCGAAAAGCAGAAAACAATTAGAAGTTATTAAGTATTTTGGTCCATTTTGTAACGGGCTAAGCCCTAATGTAAAGGTGTAAATATGTAATGGTTTTTGGGTAGAAAGTAAGTTGATGAAAGGAGAGAATGAGTTAATTTTTCATTGTATGCACAAACGGCTAAGGAATTTTGGGTATAGTTGAGATATCATGTATGAGCGTAGTGCACACCTTTTGTAAGAGATGTTGTTGAACAATAATATAAGAGGTCTATCGTTGTGGAAATAACCCATATTGGTTGAACCGCGTTAAAATGGTGTATTTGTGTTATGTTTTGATGCGTTTTTTTATTGTTATATTTATTATGCACACTTAATGTATGTTGGGTAATATGAATATGTTATATGTTGTTATGGTTCTGCGCACATGATGTATGGTATAAAGAATGAATGAATCTTAAGTTGAATGGTTAGAATGAATGCCTCACATTCCTCCATGACTATGGAAACCTGGTTCATGTACTCCCCATAGATACCTCAGGTGAGAATTCATGTGCTTGCGGGTGATGTTGAAAGGGACGATATTTTTAGGGTTTTGCTAGTAAATTGATGTTGAACCCATGTCTTCCCACTATGTGTCAACAACCAACAATCCTAAAAAATGTAATATGTAATCACACACAATGATATTAATAAAATGCATCATTGTTGTAGACCAAGTCATAAAAAAAGAGTATGGGGGGATAAGACTCCATGAGAGGGAAAGAGGGCTAAGGGTCTAGGAAGATGGGAAAAATCAAGGGGGATTAAGCCAAGGGAATATTATAATATTTTTCTTGAAGTCAAAATTCATATGATATAATTTTATCCTAAGTTCCTAAAGGTTGGGAATGAGTCACCAAGTGGAGGAAAAGGTAAGTTCCTAGAGTGACAAGTGTCAAGTTAAGATCATGCAAATATAATGTTTGGAATTAGTGTAATGACAACATTCATTACATCATTTTCTCAATCATCCATCTTATGTACCTTAATGATGTAGGGGAGATATTAGAATCATATTGTTACCTTGTAAATGTTGGGTGGTTTGGGCTTAAGAAACATGTTGTCAAGCCTATGGAGCATTCTCTTTTGGTGAGAGAATTATTGGGCAAGTGGGTGCTAAAATATTAGAGAAAAATTGTGTTATAGGTGATATAGATCTATGAGACTTATTGGCTAGCCTATTTTTTAAGACCTAGAAGGGAACTAGGATAACCAAAGGACCGTTGAGTAGAGAAGGGGTACACTTCCTAGGATGGGATAGGCTATGGGGAATGAGAGGATGTGAGTTGGGAACTGTTTCTAGAGTTGGAACCTTCACCTGAGTTTTATTGTGTTGTTTTTCAAATCTTAGTTTATCTTAGGTAGCCTTATCCCTGGTGGAGTCATAACCCTAGCTTGTGGTTGACCTGCTGTTGAGAATATATGAACAACATACTATGATTGGGATGAACGTCTGAGGTCTGCAACCAATCAGTGATTTAATTAAAATATAACTGTATTTTATGTCATTATGATGTTACTGTGTGTTTAATTACATTATGTTGTAATTGTATATACATTTATGCATGTATTATATGTTGGAGAACTACATAATTATGTTCGTATGCATGGAATTTAGTTATTAATGGTATTAGAGGAAAAGTTTTGTGTGGCGTGGCTCAACCTGGATGGATAGGTGTGTTACAATTTATATGATTAAATTGGTTAGGAACAATTAAGGGTGCCATGTTAGATGGAAGTGGTGAGTATCATCCATGTTTAAGTTGGTTTACCTGGTACGCTCCTCCTATGTTACAAGGTTAGGTTGGAATTATTGCATGAGTACTTAGATGACTAATAGAGGGTATTATAAGAATACTCATATTAGTTAGATGGGCTAGGTTGGACATATTTTGAGGGAAAAACTTATTTATCCTAAGATGCACAGATATAGGGAAAAAATTGAAAGTAGAACAAGAAGATGAATCCATAGTTCAATGTATAAGTGAAAATATAGAAGAGAGAAGGGAGGTGAGAGCCTTTCCTCAAGAGAGGGGAGGGTTGACAAGTACTCCCTAGTGGATTCACCAAAATGTAGCAAAGGAATGGATTTTTTCTACCACACATAACATGAGGATAGAGATGGAAGATTTCCCAAGCACAAAAACATGACTAAAATAGGGAATGAGGAGAGTGGAATCGCTACATAGTTTTGGGTCTAAATGAAGAAACCATAGGGTAAGATTAAACAGGGTGTAAATGATAAGGAAATCCATTAGTTCAATTAGGACCTCGAGATATCATTAATGATGACCTACGGAAGTACTTTATTAGGGTAATTCATTTAGGTTTCATATTATGTTTTACCAACAAATTAAATAAGGAAATAAAGTAAAAAAAACTAGGGTTAATCAACCAAGAATTTCTTTCATGAGATAAAAATCGTAATGCTCGAAACAAAAATAGAAAAAGGAGGATAACTCACTTGGAATTCATTTTTGAATATTATGAAACACCTTCATATGGAGTGGAGATATGTGACAATCCTCCTTGAGTGATATAGGTCCCAAAATGACTTACACACGTAACTCTAAGTTCCTAAAAGGGAAGTATTACCCCAATATATAATACCAATATGTATGTGTAAGTGCACATGCAATATAACCAATAAACTATAAATCTTCAATTGTAAATATAAATTAATGAAATATGAAAAGTAGAGGGACCTTGTACCCTTAGTGGGGATGATACCTCTCTTTCCCTAATTGTGATGGAACTTCCATTGAGGTTGTAGGGTTGTGACTTCTAAGGTATGAGTGGAACCATGCTAATGGATATTCCCCATGATGAATCAGTCAAATCTTTAAGATTTAATTCAAGTTAGCCAAAGGAGATCCCTATATAGATTTTGGATATGACATGTGCAAGGAACCCTAGAGGATTAAGAGAGGTGGAAAGAGCTAATTTAGTAATTTGAGTGTGTAGCTACAACTAAGGGTTTTCAAAGATAGAAGAATCCAATTTATTTGAATATAGGTTACAATGAGGAATTTAATGGTACAAATAGGAAAAGAAGTGATGTCAAGGCATAAGAAAATGTTAGGTTAGCCATTAAGGGGTTTGAGTCATACAAAACCATCATACTACTTACATTGAATTCATGCTATGGATTTTGTATATCATTATCATGGATTTTAGGCCCAAACATAATCTCTATTACATAATTTATGGATTCACATTTGTGGTACCCCCAAGAAACCAATGTTAAGCTTAACACCAAGAGATCTCGTAGGGTTTTCGGGGTTTAACTCGAATTAGCTCCATAAATAGTAGTCCTAAATATGACTAACATAGGAGACCCTCTACCATATTTGAAGGATAGGGATTATGTAAGTTTTTAGTTGAATGAAGCTCACCACCATGAATACATATCCGTAAAAACTTACATAAGTTTTTAGGGATTATGCAATTTTTGGGTTTTATATTTTATTTGTATGTATGTGATTTTGTAGTGGGAATGAGAAGTGACCTAGCTTGGCTAGTTAGCCACATAAAGTGTGGAGCAAGAGAGTGAATCCATAAGAATCATTATTCCTCCTTTACAAACTTTTAATTTGTGTAATGTTTGGTGAGATCTCACGAGAACAATTTCTCCCAAGTATGGGATTGTTTATGTGTGAAATTTTCTATGTGCTATGCTTAGTTCAATGTTGATTAATATGTGGTTGTTTGATTCATTCATTCTAATATTTATTAGGTGTCTTGGATGCGAGGATGCTAGGTTTAACTCATGCAGATAAACTCATTAATATAATGGAATTGTTGTAGCTACTTATGATATTCTTATCTTTGCTAAATCCATTTCCATGGGAGAAATCGCAACCCATTTATGGACCTTTCTACTAGGTTATAGTTCTATTATCAAATCAAATTTCATGGAAAAATAATAGTTGGTATTGATTTTTATATTTGGGAGTAAGTTAAAAAGTTGACAAACTCAACTATGTTTTAATCTAGATTCTACCCCAAATTTGGTAGGAATTTTATTGGAAGGTATAGTTTCACTTGATTAATGGAAATTTGACCCTGAAACTTTTCCCATAAAAAATTTCCCATAAGGTTTTTACCTCATTTTAATAATACTTATATTGTTGAAAAATAAAAAAAAAATGAGTGGATTAGGGTGGAGCTTTACCTAAGTTAAGTTCCACCTTAAGGAAAATAAGGTTCTTAGAAAAGTTAAGTTTATCCACCTTTTAATTTAGTTCTTATCTTTGTGTAGTATATATAGATGAAGAAATCGTTTTTCTTAGGAAAAACACAACTTAGATATGGTACTATATTTGTATAGTATTTATTGATGAATAAATCAATTTTCTTCAAAAAAACACAACCTAGATTGGGCATTATCATTCGATTTGCTAGGGTCAATTGTCCCACAAGTTGGGCATTGTCTTTGCATTGTATTTAATGATGGTGAAATCAATTTTCTTGGGAAAACCACAACCTAAGTTCGGTATAATATTTGGATTGCATTGAAGGGGAAATCAATTTGCTTAGGAAAATGTAAACTCAAGTTGGGCATTATCTTTGAAACTACATTGAATAGTAGTAAAATGGATTTTCTTAACAAATCACAATTGGGATACTTGGCTTCATGGTTAAAAAAAATATTGATTTTGCAAGCTTATTTGTTGAGATTAAAAATCAATCTTGTAGGTTAAAATGTTTCTTTGAATTTTTCTTTATGAGATAATAAATTGTTAATAGAAAAATTCAACCATTTGGGAACATAAGATCTACTATGCTTTTTAATTTAAGAGAAAAAATACTTATCCATGTTGGGATTGTGTTCTCCTATGCATTTGATGTTTGATACAAACTTTTTTTGTTGTAAGACTTGTTATCGCACAAAGTGTAGGTTGGGAAAATCCCAACCCAAACCATAAGATGGTGACAACTAGGAGAATACCTACCCACTTTCACCATAGATAAGTACTCCCATCACTTTAGAGGTGAAGTGATCACCTCAAGGGGGGAATCCTGGGTGAAGCTAGGGGGAAATGAGACAGAAATTGAAATGATGAAATGAATGCCCCTATAGGTCAAGTTTCTAAGTGGAAGATGGTTTTGATTACATGTATCGAAAGTGATTTAGGGTTGCCAATTATTTGATTACCTGTGAAAAGTGTTTGTACCTTCCCGTGAAACAAGAAAATCCAAGTGTAAGAGATATATTTTAAGTGGAAAAGAAATTTAATATTTATGTACCTATTTGCAGAAATCAATAGAGATATATATCAGCAAGAAACAATTAATAAATATGTTAGATACGATGCTAAAATTCTAATGAATGATGCAAGAGATAAGCTAGCAAAAAGTAGTACAACTCAAGTATAAAAGCATAAACCTTTAGCATCAATGTAAGGTTGTTATAGACAAGTATTCCAGAGATATAGTTGCAGAATTATTGTTGTAGCAAACAAATTGTTACAGCAGAAAAATCAGCCACCAAAAGTCACATAGAATCCACCCAAGAGATGTGCTAGGACTAGTAGATTATGTTGGCAATTTCTTAGTGAATTCTAACGGTTGAAATGTGACTTATGAATCAAAAGGAGAGTAATTTTATTCATCCCTAATGGTTATAGATTTAATTTAGTTGCATATCCCAAGAGAATAAACAAACTAAGACGCCCTAGAGGATTTAGCAACCTCAAAGCATCAACAATAGATTCCAACTTGAACAATATTAATATATCGTTAAATCACGTTTACCAAAGAAAACACTTTATATCTCCAATGCAAATTTCATATTAGTGCCTTTTCAAAATGGGTGAATAGAGTCTTTAAAACATAAGTTATATCAACAATATCCCTAGGGGTGTAAACCCTCTTACTCCCTAGGGCATGCAAACTAAACTCAAAGTAGATCAAGGAGGGTGTACACCCTTGTACTCCTCCAAGATACCTTGCAATAAAAGAGTTGTAAACTAACACATGAAGATAACTTGATGGAAGGTGTATGCACTTATACTCCTCATAGGGTTTTAACCAACAATATCATGAAAAGAGCAAGAAAAATGCATATTTTCCTTACCAAAACCAAGAGAGTTGCAAGAGAAAACCCTAGTTTTCACTAAGACAAACCATCCATAAGAAAGAAAAAGAGTATCCAAGAGGTACGCACCACCTTAGCTCATCCATTCATTAATATATATATCAAAATTCATTTGCAAGAGAGAGAGATACCAAAAATGCTCAAGTATAGTGAAAATTTCAGCTAATGTAGTCTTCTCACAATGGGAGAGCTATGATGAAAATGAAATTGAGATAATATATATTTATACAAATCCTATAAAATATAGTTTTTACACTTTCAAGGGGACAACAACCCTTACCCTTGCCCCTTTTCCAAAATAAATTTTTTTTTTCATAATTTGCACATAAGATAAACCCTAGAAACATGGCGTCACTCTCTTAGGGAAACATTTTGGCACTTTTAGGTAAATTTGTTGGGTTGGAGATGATTGCGCTAGGCCTCAAAAGGAAAATATTCTTCAAGGTAAGCCTATCCTCCATGATCCAAGGATTCCTCCCTCAGAATGTGCCAATTTTATCCAATTGCCACCAAACCCTAGCCCTAGGATGACGTCAAGCCCTTAAAGGTGATGTTTTATCCTCCAAAGGCAAGTTGTTTGGCTTGTAGGGGCTAGGTGAGAACCTACAAGGTGTCATATAGGTATCCAAAGGAATATCATCATCATCTAGTGTGTGGGCCTTGATATCCAACAAGTGGGATTCAAGCCCCGAGGAAGCCCAAGCTAGGCTTGTCCTTCCAAAACTGACCATCAACTAGATCCTGCAAAGACAATGAATACACCCTCTGAGGATATCAAGTCAAATGCATAATGATGAGTAAATAAAATAAATAGAAGATCCATCTAACGATGTACATCCAAACTACTTCATCAAAATAAATAAGTGCTCAAAGATCCTATGCAATTTTCCAAGTTTAAGTATGGGAGGTTTGACAAAGCAACTTATTGGGTGAATCGTACCTCAATTTTAGGAGTGTTTCCCAAAGGGACCTCTTTATAAGTCAATTGGATGAGGTGGCATGGATGGGTGAAATACCTTTGGGCAAGGAGTTCATGACATACAAGGGGTTGTAGTGTCTCATTCATGGGTGCCTTTGTAGAGGGTGTGTTGTACCTTTGTTTTCAATGCAACCTTTTTCCAAGCCCATTTATTTCCTTTTATTCTCTTATTATGTTTCTAGATTGAATCCAAGGTGGGGCTTCTACGTAAGCATGAAAAATAGTTCCCACCTTGAATCTACCCTAGTCACATCATGCTTCCCAAAGACAAAAAAAACATGTGTGGGGCTTCTACCTAAGCATTAAAAATAGTGCACAAACATGCTCCACCCTGGTTGGCATTTGTATTAGTTATTTTTCATGGGTCCCATCAGTTTTCTTATGAGATACATTTCATTTTCATCGGGATCCATGGGGGATCATCTAGAAGGTTCATGATTGGATTTTATATTTTTCTAGCTACAAGGCTTTGAACCTTTATCCCCTTCTTCCCATGAAATGAGGGACAACCCCTTCTTGGTTCAGTACACCCAAAAATCCCAAAAGCTAAGGGGATGAAGTGTGGAAAGTGACAAGATGGTTGGGAATGGCATGAGGACTCGTCACGAGGACCTCCCAGTAGCAACCCTATCCCCAAGGTTGACCCACTTACTAGGGTGCAATGTTAACCACCAAAGTGAACTAGGGCAAAGAGCATAATGCCCAAGCAAACATTACATAATCAAAAGCAATGATAGCTGTAACATACTCAAATGCCTCAAATATTGAAATGACACTCACCATGATACCTAAACTATACCTCATGGATCAAGACCCAATGTCTTCCTGAAGAAAACTGATGTGGTGGATACTGTCGTGATGAACATGGAGTTGTGGTGGTGAGGTGGGCGTCTATATGTGCAATTGGACACTTCTAGTCAAGATGTCTCTCGATACTCCATGTCTACAACTTGAGGGCCTCAAGACATCATATACTTAGTTATCCCTAGGATTTGGGGATAACATCTAGCTCCTAGTTTGGGACATGTACTCTCTGTAGAGTGCATGAGAACCACAACATCTCCTAGTAGACCCATGCCTACACTGAAACATAAAACTGTAAAATTCAGGGTGGTTCTATCTCCGTTGGTCCATATATATCAAAACCAAAAATGAAAACTAATCTAGAAATTTTTTTTTTTTTTTTTTTTTTCTAAATCTAAGCTAAACATGAAATCAATATACAAGTAGATAAAAGAGAAAAAATAAAATGAAACTAAATTATCATGATAAATCAATATGAAAATGTAGGAGATCAAAGTGACCTACCTACTTAACTAGGGCTTGGTCCTTGAAGAAGTCAAGTGCCTTTAATGTAGGGCCAGAGAAGAGACCCATCCACTGGTAATGGCATCTTTCTCCTATCCAAAGTTGTCAAATAGTACTTCTCTTTCTCGGAATTCTTCTTGATGATGTAAGGGCCAAACCAAGCACTATCATTCTTCTAGTCATATTTAGGATTTCCCTTCTTGTTATCCCACATGAATGCAATAATTCCTTCACTGTAGTTAATCTAAGGTATATTCTTGATGTATGGATATGAAGGAGGTCTTGTGTTGAATGCATTTCTAATGGCTTCTTCACATTCTTTGTCCTTATTTTTTTTTTCTTCAATATTTGGATAGACCCTGGCTCTTTCCCTAGGAACTTAACAAGATTTTCTTTGTACTCATCTTTCCTAATGAGAGCCATATTTATGCAGTCCTCCTACATGAAAGGTAAATGTTGTGGATCATACTCAATGGTCTCTGGAACCTCATCGAACTCACACTCACTTGTATAATCAGGATCATTGGGGTCCATCACATGTTTTTTGGCCCTCTCTCGACTATATAATATATCAAAGGTGCCACCCCTTATGAGGATGTGTGCATGGGTAAGATCCATGCTAAGAAAACCTCCAAGAGAATCAAACCAACTCCTTGATAAAATCATCCCCCAAGCATCTGGAACATCAATCACTACTATGTTCATGAGGAGGATGATATGTGGAAAATCAACCAAGAAGACTTAAAAATTATTACATAGTCCATAAAACTTGACCCTCTTAGAATCAATGCCACACACATTTCCATATGGTCAAGTTTTCTTCAAGCCAATTTTTTCCATAACCTTTAAAGACATGACATTTGTTGAGGCCCTAGAATCCAACATACAATTGTTTAAGTGGAGGCCATTCATGCCTAAGGAAATTTAGAAAGGAGGGTTATTGTCCCTTTTCTAATCAAGATACATGGTGTTAAAAATAATTGGAGTGTCATCCTTCTCATTTGGTACCTGTAATAACTTCAAGATTTCCCTCCTCACAGAAGGAATTTTTCACATTTATGTTACATGGACCATCATATTCAACTTCCCAAACATGGTTGCAATGTCTATGTTCAACTGAATCTCATCTGTTGGAGTTGGATTTGGAAGAAAATCATGTATTGGAGGTGGAAGTGGTGGTACCACATTCTTTGTATATGGAGGAGGAGCGATTGCTTGTGGTTGAGGGGGAGTGGAAGGTTGTGATGGAGGAACTGAATCTTTATTTATTCTATTGTATGTCAAAAATTCCATCTTACTGAGTTCCTTTCTCTGATTGTCTGTCAACTGACTTAACACCTGAATTCTTCCCTCTCTTCCCCCTTGTCTTCTGGCCTTGTTAATTTGTTCCTATGTGACCTTTTCCTCTTGGAATTTACAGATCATATCCATGAAGTTAATACTTTTGGGAGAGCCTTCATAATGTTGAGTACATTCATCCTCCCGAAGAGTTTCTTGACATTGAGAACACCATGTTGTCTCCTCCGTGTTAACCATTCTAATTGGGTTCAATGTATCATGGGCGTTTGCCTCTTGTTGAGGCCTTGGTTTCCAACCTATGGCATCTCTCTGCTACCTAGAAAATTGAGTTCTGGAGGCAGGTTGATTTCTTTCCATAGTGGTTAATCAACCCATGATTTGATTATGTGCCTAGACAAACTGAGTACTCATATGATCTATATTCTAAGTCAAGAAGGAAATTAGATCAGGAGCACTACTAATGGAAGCCTTAGTCTTTGTCTCTGCCTTGTCACGAGGATACTGAAAAGGATCAACCTTTGAGTCAAGGAGGTTCTCTCCAATATATGCATTGTACTCTTTGTCTTGTGCCAAGGTGTTGGGATTCTTTTCCTTCAAAATGAAACGAAATTTACCATTGAATTCAATCATGTAAAGGAGATGAACAACTGCAACTATAGGATGCAGATCTGTTGGGATTTGACTATACAATATGTTAAACCTTTTGTCAAATTCACTCATTGTATCATTCTCCTTCTTCTTTATCTAATTGAACTGAACTATGATCATCTGATTATCTTTCTTAGTTGTCCATATTTTCTTGAATAACTTAGAAAAGTCTTCATAAGATGTTATGCGATTATCAAGGAGTCCTATGAACCATCTATGAGCATCCTCAATCAATGATGAGGAAAGTAGCTTCAATGGTACATCCTCATGTTCCACTTCTGCATTTTCCATATCTTTTCCCGTGGCATAGAGATGATCATCATCATTGACCACATTATTTCCTGTAAAATTTGGCAACCATTTATGAGACTCTTTTGGCATGGCATTGGGATATCTGGGAATGGTGTCCATGTTCAAGGGATTGTAGAGATATTTTCCCAAGGGTGAGCCATTGGAGCAAGGGGAAGGGTACCTTAGAAAAGGGTTTTAACAACAGGATACTTGAGAGGATGCCTTCTTCCGTAGACCTTAGAAGGTTTGAATATCCCTCGGGGGGAATTCTTAATGGAAGATAGATTATGGAAAGGTGGAGTCGCCATATGAGCTTCAGGAAAATCTCATCAAGGGTGGAAGAGGAACATACTTCAAGTGGAGTCATCAGGAAATCTATGGGTAAACTATTTGGGATTGTAGCTTGCCAAAGTGTCATTAGAGCATGAAAGAGGATTCAAAATCCTCTCTGACAACGCCACTAAAATGTTATTGTGCAAATTGTAGGTTGGGAAAATCCCAACCCAAACCACAAGATGGAGACAACAAGGAGAATACCTACCCACTGTCACCTTAGATAGGTACTTCTGTCACTTTAGAGGTGAAGTGATCACCTCAAGGGGGAAATCCCGGGTGAACCTAGGGGGAGAAGAGACGAAAAGTGAAATGATGAAATGAATTCCCCTATAGGTCAAGTTTCTAAGTATAACATGGTTTTTATGACACGTCTTGGAAGTGGTTTAGGGTTTCCAAGTCTTTGAGTACCTGTTGAAATTGTTTGCACCCACCCGAGACACAACAAAAGCCAAGTGTACAAGATATATGTTAAGTGGACAAGAAATTTGAGCTTTTTGTCCCTATTTGCAGCAATCAACATAGATATATATCATCAATAAACAATTAATAAATCTGCTAGATAAGATGCTAAAAGTCTAACAAATAATGCAAGAGATAAGATAGTAAAAATTAGTACATCTCAATTATAAAAGAATAAAACTTTAGCATCAATGTAAGGATGTTATATACAAGTAGTATTGAAGAGATATAATTTCATCCTTATGGCTCTAGAAAACAGTTTTTTATGGAAGAAAAATCATCCACCAAAAGTCACAAAGAATCCACCCAAGAGATGCACTAGGACTAGTAGATTATGCTCGAAAATTATTAGCAAATTATGACGGTTGAAATGTGAGTTATGAATCAAAAAGAGATTGATTTGATACAACCCTAATGGATGTATATTTAATTTATTTTCATATCTAAAGAGACTAAATAGACTAAAACACCCTAGAGGCTTTAGCAACCTCAAAGCATCAACAATAGATTCAGACTTGAACAATATTAATATATCGTTAAATCATGTTTACCAAAGCAAACAATTTATATATCCAATGAAAATATTAGATTAGTTCCTTCTAAAAAATGGGTGGATGGATTATTTAAAACATTATTTAGATCAACAAGATCCCTAGGGGTTTAAACCCTATTACTACCTAGGGCATGCAAACCAAAATCAAAGTAGATCAAGGAGGGTATACACCCTTTTACTCCTCCAAGATAAATTGCAATAAAAGACTTGTAAACTAGAAAATGAAGAGAAATTGATGGAAGGTGTATGCACTTATACTCCTCCTTGGGTTTTAACCAACAATATCATGAAAAGAGCAAGAACAATGCATATTTTCCTTACCAAAACCAAGAGATTTGCAAGATCGAACCCTAGTTTTCACCAAGACAAACCATCCATAAGAAAGAACAAGAGTATACAAGAGGTGTGCACCACCTTAGTTGATCCATTCATCAACAGATTTACAAAAAATCATTTGCAATAGAGAGAGATACCAAAAATTCTCAACTATAGTGAAAATTCCAGCCAATGTAGTCTTCTCAAAATGGTAGAGCTATGATGAAAATGAAATAGAGATGATCTCTATTTATACAAAACCTCTAAAACATAGTTTATCAACTTTCAAAGGGTAAACCAAAAGATAAGGGGATAAAAAACCTTACTCTTGCCCCTTTTCCAAAATAACATTTTTAAATTCATAATTTTCACATAAGATAAACTCTAGAAACATGATGGCACCCTCTTGGGGCAACATTTTGTCACTTTTAGGTCAAGTTGTTGAGTTGGAGATGAGTGCACTAGACCTAAAAAGGGCAAATTTCTTCAAGGTAAGCCTCTCATCCATGATCCAAGGGCTTCCTCCCTCAAAATGTTCCAAGTGTCTCCAATAACCACCAAACCCTAGACCTAGGGTGATGTCAAGCCCTTAAAGGTGACGTTTTAGCCTCCAAAGGAAATTCATTTGGATTGTAGGGGATAGGTGAGAACCTCCAAGGTGTCATCAATGCCTCCAAAGGCATTTAATCACCATCTTATGTGTGGGACATGATATCCAACCGGTGGTCTTCAAGCCCCAAGGAACCCCAAGCTAGGCTTGTCCTTCCAAAAATGTCCATCAACTAGGTCCTACAAAGACATTGAGTACGTCATCCAAGGATCTAAATTCAAATGCATCATAATGAGTGAATTAAATCAATAAAAGAGCCATCAAAGGATTTACATCCAAACTACCTCATCAAAATAAACAAGTGCTCAAAGACCGTATGCAATTTTCCAAGTTTAAGAATGGGAGGTTTGATAAAGCGACTTATTGGGTGAATCGTACCTCAAGTTTAGGAGTGTTTACCAAGGGGACCTCTTTATAAGTCATGTGGATGAGGTGACATGGATGGGGGGAATAACTTTTAGCATGGGGTTCATGACTTTTAGGTCATAGGGATTTTGGGGCAACACCCCCGAACAAAACAATTGGCGGTTTTTTGCATCCATTTTTGGGCAGTTTTTCGGCACATGGTTTTCGCCGATGGTTTTCTATTTCAGGTTAAGGAATTAGTGTTGTTGACTAATCTGGGTTATTGGATTTGGGTTTAGGATACTATGGTATCCTATATGTATATTTTATTGTAAACAATGTATGAAGTGAATGAATATAGAATATGTTGGTTTTCCCGGTTTGGGTTTCCAGGGGAAAAATCTCTATGTAATCTATGTATTTTCCATTATATATTTTATGTTTTTTCTTGAAAATATGTTTGTAGTAAATAATTATACAAGGTTAAAATCTACAATGACATACAAGGGGTTGTAGTGTCTCATTTATGGGTGCCTTTGTAAAGTGTGTGTTGCACCTTCATTTTCAATGAAACCTTTTTCCAATCCCATTTGTTGCCTTTTATTCTTTTAAGATGTTTCCAGGTTGAAGCCAAGGTGGGGCTTCTACCTAAGCATGAAAAATAGTTCCCACATTGATGCTACCTTGGTCACATCATGCTTCCCCAAGCTGAAAAAATGTGTGGGGCTTATACCTAAGAATTAAAAACAATGCACACATGTAATACCCCGGTTTTGATTCCCCATATTAAATAATGTATTTAGTTAATTGATGGAAGGTCGGAGTGCCCAAAAAATTAAAAGAGGCTAGTGTGCCTAGGAAATGTAATGTTTTGATCATTAATAATAATAAAATACATCGTTGGCTACTATAAGGATAAGTAAAATATTTATAGAGTGATATGATTCCACAAGAGAGGGGGATTGAGGAGCTAAGTATTTATTTTATATTTTATTTACCCATTTTGGTTTTAATGGAGGATATGAGTTACATGAACTTCATGGGGGAAGGCCATGTGGATATTTAATTCCAAGAAATATATAAACCCATCTTTGGGTTGTTTGGGGGTTCTCACCTTTCATTTTTTTCTCTCTTTCCGTTCACTCTTTTCACCCACTCCTCATTCCTCATTCATTTTGATCTAGGATTAGGAAAGAAAAAGGAATTGTTGGAGAGGAGTCATTGTTTTGTTGGTTGTAATGACTGCTGGTGTATTCCAGCCATGAATTAATTCATGCATGTATGAGATGCATTGGCATGTGTTAATTTTTTCTCACAACTATGAATCTTGAGAGTCCCAACATGGAGATTCTTGACCAGATGCATTGGAGCCCTGGAAATAGGTGGAAAACCTAAGGGATTGTATGGCAGGGAAGGGGGTCCATTCTCTTGGATTGTGAAATCTAGATGGAAGAGAGCTAGTGTACTTTGGATTGTTGTGTATGTTGAGAATCCAGTGAGAGCTTGAGTGTTGATTAGTTTGGGAAGCTAAGTGACACCCTGGAACCATCCTTGTGGATTCATAGCCCTAGCTTGGGGGTGACATTATTGTTGAGACTTGGAACAACAATTTCTACGTTTGGGTGGAACGTCCTTGGTCTATAGCCACTTGGTGATTTGTTTCATTAAATATAAGTGCTCTCTGTCATGGTTTCATTTACTTGTATATTTATTTCCACTTTGGATTAATTATAATCTCTAAGATTCATGCTTATAATATGCATGCTTGATGGTTATCGGTGTGCATGGACTTATATTAATTCCTTTTTATGTTGTAGCATGAATCTTGATCTCTGTATGTGAATATTTCATGCCTCTTATTTAATTTAAAAAATTATCATAGTTCAAAATCAGTTCGGAAGTGATTTTTGAAGTAGTGTGGCCAACTTATGGGTGGTTGGGTATGTTACAGATTGGTATCGAAGCTTCTGTTTTAACGCCAGAATGGTATGGGCTAGAGCTAGTGCGAATTTGAAAAACTTTGTTGTTGCATATTTGTCTATGACAAATTTTTTTTGGGGGGGGCGGAGAAGAACATAAGTGAAATCCCCAATTTCTGAGCAGATTTCAAATTTCAGTTCTTTAGAGTAGTTAAAGAAGTGATAAATGGCATTGTTTGTAGTTGCAGAGTTGAATTCAATTTTGGAAGTCAAAATATTGTAAGTTTCTTGATGACTCTATATTTTTGTGGATTCATAGCCCATATTAATTCAACCTGGAAAATCAATGGTCAAGATTCAATCATACAGGTTCAAGAAATGCATTCCCGATAGGCCTTCAGGAAAGAGGGTTTGGAAATACCTTGGAGTTGGAAGTCCGAAGAAGAGAATCTCAATGGTAGAATATCAAAAGAAAGAGATTCGTTAGATCAGTCAAGATCATCCTCAATCATTGGATCTTACATATATTTTCTTTTGTAAGATCTCGTTCAGAAGAGTTCTAATGGTATCGAAAGGGAATATTCTTCATGTTGAGTTTGATTATCTTCCTAATTCAGAGGTTTATTTCAGTTGTGCTTGGACCCCATTCCCTAACCAAGGGGTGTGTGGGGACTTTCCCCCCCACTACTATTGCCAGGGGGGTCCAGGGGGGCGGTGAAATATTTTTTTATCCCCCCCCCTGGTGGGGGATTCAGGGGAAATGCCCCCAAAGTGAAATTTTGGGAAAAATTTCCTTATAAAATATTGTAATTTCACAGTTAATCTAGATTTTTCATTATAAGGTCGTAGATCTAATGATATAATTTATTTTAGGGTTTTTTTCTCTAGAAGGAAACCCTCTTTTATGAGGGAATTGTATTGTGACTGTGTATTATCATGAATATTGCATTCTAAGAAGGGATGATTTTAGGGGCTAAATTTCTCTTATGGGCTAATTTTCCATGGTTTTTACAAAATAAATATTCATTATTCTAAAAATGATTCGCCCAAATTCTATAGGAAAAAATTATCTTACCTTAAAAATTGCCAAAATTTTATGAAAACTATATAAAGTCCTTAGAAATTTGAATATTTTTACAAAAATATCGCCAAAATTTTATGGTTGGTATATGAAGGATTAGTAAGATTCACCAAGTTTTCTACATTTTTAAATAAATTTCCATCCTTGAAATCATCCCTGATTCTGAGAGAAGATAATGTGAGAGAAATAAGAGGAAGTTACAGTGGGTGTGTTGTAGGTTGTATCCCTTCATTTTGCTAGATAATAAAAAGGGACCTGAAAATTTCTCTAGTGGACGTAGCCTACACTGGGTGAACCACGCATATCTATGTCTCTATTGTATTGTGTATATTCTGTGTTTTATTTCCGCATTTATTTTATTTTATTTCTCAACGATCATGTTTTTCAAACAACTGGTATCATAATGAAAGGTAACTCATAGGAAAAGAGGTTTCCTAGTTCTAGTGGGAGCAATGGTGGAACATGGAAAGTTTAGGGTCAAGAAATTTAACGACCAAAACTACTAGTTATGGAAGATGCAGATGGAAGATTATTTATATTAGAAGGATCTATTCCTACCATTACATGGAATAACAAAGAATATGATAGCCATGAAGGACGAAGAATGAGAGGTTATTGATAGAAAGGAAATAGGAACGATATGGCTAAGCCTAGAAGCGTCAGTGGCTTTCAATATTTCAAAAGAAAAGACAATGAAGGAGCTGATGGATGCATTGGCTAAACTGTATGAAAAACCATCGATGTCTAATAAGGTGTTTCTAATGAAGAGATTATTTAATATGAAGATGTCAGAAGGTGGGTCTGTTGCAGATCATTTAAATGAACTTAATATCGTTACTAATCAACTAAGTTCTATAAAAGTGGACTTTCATTATGAGGTAAGGGATCTTCTAATATTTTGCTCATTGCCAAAAAGCTAGAATGGTTTGGTCATGGTTGTAAGTAACTATGTATCTGGTTCAAACACTCTAAAATTTGATGATGTTGTTGGTGTTATCCTTAGTGAGGAAATGTGATGGAATAACACAGGCGAGACATCAGGTAATGCGTTGACTGTGGAGAATAGGGGAAGAAAAAAGGATAGAGGAAAGGGCTCAGGGAACCGTGGGAATTCTAGGAATGGAAGATCCAAATCTAGAACGGGAAAGATAGAGTGTTGTAATTGTTGGAAGAAAGGACATATGAAGAAAGACTGCAGAGCTCAAAAGAAACAAAAATATGGACAACAAGAGAAAAATCAAGAAGAAAATGTAACAAGTGATGTGTTACAAGATGCTTTGATTCTTTCTATATATAATATTTCTGATTCTTGGGTAGTAGATTCAGGGGCTTCATTTCATGCCAAACTCCATAGGAAACATTTTCTAGATTATCCTCAACGTGACTTTGGATAGGTTCATTTGGGTGATGATGCACCATGCAAAATTGTTGGAATGGTTAAGGTACAAATAAAGCAAAAGAATGGAAACCAATGGTTGTTGAAAGAGGTAAGACATGTTCCATATTTAAGAAAAAATATAATTTCAATAGGGAATTCGGAAAGTGAAGGTTGCATATCCATATTTACAGATAAGGTGTGGAAGGTCACCAAAGGATCACTGGTGATAGAAAAAGGAGAGAAGGTAGGTACATTGTACTTATGTACTGGTAATACCTATTATTCAATCTCTTTAGCTTCTACAAGATTGGATACATCACTTTGGAATCAAAGGCTTGGAGACATGAGTGAGAAGGGGATGCAGATACTTCACAAAAGGAATTTGTTGTCGAGTCTTAAACAAATTGATTTGGATTTCTGTGAGCACTGTGTTTATGGAAAACATAAGAGAGTTAGATTTCTTAGAGTCAGAAAAGAAAAGAAGAGTGAAAGGTTATAGCTTGTGCATACATATGTATGGGGACCATCTCATGTATCATCTCTTTGTGGCTCTCATTATTATGTTACATTTATTGATGATGAAACTAGAAAAACTTGGGTTTATTGCATTATACAAAAATCTGATGTTTTTAATACTTTTAAGAAATGGAAAGCTTTGGTTGAGAATGAGATAGGAAAAAGGTTGAAGTGTATCAGATTAGGAAATGGAGGTGAATATTACAACAAAGAGTTTGATGATTACTATTCATATCATGGGATTCATAGAGAGAAGACAGTTCCAAGAACACCATAAGAAAATGATGTGTTAGAAAGGATTAACATGACAATCATGGAGCGTGCAAGGAGTATGAGATTGCATGTTGGGTTGCCCTTACAGTTATGAGAAGATGTTGTAGATATTGTTGTTTACTTAATAAACAAAGGACCTTCAAGCTCTTTGAATGGTGGAATTCCAGAGGAAGCATGGACAAGTAAAAATGTAAACTATTCATTTTTGAAGACTTTTGGTTGTGAATCATTTGTCTATATTGATAAAGAAAATAGAACAATACTTGAGGTAAAATCCAAGAAGTGTACCTTTATTGGATACGGTGTTAATTATTTTGGTTATCGATTATGGGATTATGAAAATCAAAAAATAATTATGAGTAGAGATGTCATATTCAATGAGAAGGTCATGTATAAAGATCAGTTGCAGGGAAGGAAACAGGAAGAAGAAAAATCAAAATACACGGTGCTTGATGGGATCACTGAAAAAGAAATTCCAAAGGTACCAGAAAATCAAAATGTACAACAACAGGAGCAACAAGTACCTCAAACTCCTACAAGTGTTGTTAGAAGATCTACCAGGTTAAGTAAAGCCCCTGAATGATACTCTCCTTCATTGTATTATTTATTGTTGACTGACTCTGGTGAACCAAGATGTTATGAAGAGGCAATGCAAGTAGACACTAAAAATAAGTGGGAGCAAGGAATAAAAGAGGAAATGGATTCCTTGGTAAATAACCAAAATTGGGAATTGGTTCATTTTCTTGTAGGAAAAAGAGCATTGCAAAATAAATGGGCTTACAAGTTGAAGGAATAATATGGAGGAAAAAATCGGTACAAGGGTAAACTTGTTGTAAAGGGGATTGCACGAAAGAAAGGTATATATTTTGATGAAATATTTTCTTATGTGTTAAGATGACTTCAATTAGGACTATTTTAAGTCTTATGTCAGTAGGAGATTTTCATCTTGAACAGTTAGATGTAAAAACATATTTTCTCCATGGGGATTTAGAGGAAGATATTTATATGAAGCAACCATAGGGGTATGAGGTCAAGGGAAAGGAGAATTTGGTTTGTAGGTTAAATAAGAGCTTGTATGGCCTAAAGCAAGCTCCAAGATAGTGGTAATTTAAGTATGACAGGTTTATGACAGAACAAGGTTATAGTAGACGTCATTCTGATCACTGTGTTTATTTTAAAAGGCTAGAAAATGGAATCTATATTATCCTGCTATTGTATGTAGATGACATGCTTATTACAGGATCTAATATGCAGGATATAAATGTTCTCAAAAATAAATTAGTTTATTCATTTGTGATGAAGGATTTGGGTTTTGCAAAGAAAGTATTTGGTATGAGAGTAACAAGAGACAAGAAAAATCGAAAATTGACATTGTCTCAAGATGAGTAAATACAGAAGGTGTTGGAGAGGTTTAGAATGCAAAATACAAAACCAGTTAGTACACCTTTGGCCAACCATTTCAAATCAAATTAGGAAATGTGACCTAAGACACATGAGGAGATAGAATACATGTCCAGGGTCCCTTATTCATGAGTAGTTGGCAGCTTGATGTATGCGATGGTTTGCACAAGACCAGATATTGCACATGCAGTGGGAGTTGTGAGCAGGTATATGAACAATCCAGGTAAAGAAGATTGGGAGGAAGTAAAGTGGATTCTTAGGTATTTGAGAGGTACTAGCACTCATGCTTTATGTTTTATATGTTTAGACATTATTCTACAAGGATATGTTGATTCAGATATGGCGGGTGATAAATATAGCAAGAGGATCACCATAGGGCATGTTTTTACTATAGGTGCAACAACAATAAGTTGGATTTCAAAACTACAAAAGGTTGTTGCACTATAAACAATAAAAACAGAGTATGTTGTTGTTAGTAAATAAATGATTTGGTTACATAGGTTTATGGAGGAATTGGGAAAGAAGTAAGTTGTACTTTGACAGTGAGAGTGTCATTCATCTTGCAAAGAACTCAACCTTCCATTCAAATACTAAGAATATGCAACTCAGGTACCATTTCATACGATCTGTCTTGGAAGATGGATATTTGAAGTTGGAAAAGATACATACTAGCCAGAATCCTGTAGACGTGTTAACAAAGGGAGTAATAAGGGAGAAACTGAGTTCCTACTCAATTTCAGTTGGTCTTCAAGAATGAACGTGAAGATGAGAATTTTTCTAGGTCTAAGGTGGAGTATAGTCCAGTAGGTACAATAGTAGTGGTGTTGTTGTGATCAGTCTACAAGTGGTAGATTATTGGTTGTGGAGCCTAATTATCTTCTTGTTTCAGAGGTTTGTTTCAACCGTGCTTGGACCCCATTCCCTAACAGGAGGGTGTGGGGGGGATTTCTCCCCAAGTAATGTCACTAGGGGGGACCAGGGGGG
>ML808956.1:36792-65751 GCA_009831015.1 Picea engelmannii | reverse complement strand
TGAATCATCAGATCTCCTATAATTATAGGACTCTAACAAATACCATGCACAACATCTAGGAAGCTACAACATTAGAAGACATAGGAAGAATATATGCATCATTAGAATATCGACAAGCAGAGTACCAATCCAATATGATCGAGGTGGAAGGTAAGATCATTAATAATCTTGTTGCTATTTTAATTGATTCACAAGAAAGTCGTTACATTGATCCTAAAATAGTGGATAGATTACATTTAGAGAAAAGTAAGCTTGAAAAAACAAGTTTGGTTCAGCGAAGCACAGGAACCAAAAAAAGGATCAATGAGATGGTCAAAGTTTGTTCCATAAGTCTCAACGGAGTGAATACTAATGTTAATATAAATATTACCATTGGGGTCTTATGATATTCTAATTGGATTGGATTGGTTTGACAAGCATCATGTTGTCCTAGATTGTCATAACAAGACATTTACATGTCTTTATGAAGAAGGAAAATAGAGCACTGTGAAAGGAGTTCTAAGACCCATTTATATAAGGGATATTTCATCCTTACAGTTGAAGATATGTTTCATAAAAGGATGTCAATTGTATGCATCCCATGTGGAGGAGCCGAAAAAGACAAAAGGGCCAAGCCTTGAATAATTTTCGATACTGCAAGAATTTGAATATGTATTCCAAGAAATATCAGGATTGCCACCTAAGAGGGATATAGATTTCTCTATTGATTTAGTACCAGGAGCTTCCCCGGTATCAAAAACACCTTACAGAATGAGTACACAAAAATTAAAATAATTACAAATGCAGTTGGAAGAATTATTAAAGAAAGGGTACATACGTCCAAGTGTTTCACCTTGGGGAGCACCATTACTCTTTGTAAAAAATAAGGATGGAACATTGAGGCTATGTATTGACTTTCGATAGATGAATAAATCCACTGTGAAGAAAAAATACCCTCTACTCGGAATTAATGACTTCTTTGATTAGCTAAGAGGGGAAAATATATTTTCAAAAATAGACTTGAGATCAGGATACCATCAGGTAAGAATTAAAGAAGAAGACATCAATAAGACATCCTTTAGAACTAGGTTTGGACAGTATGAATTTGTAGTGGTGCCATTTGGACTATCAGATGCACCAGTTGTCTTTATGTGCTTAATGAATGGCATATTCAAAAATTATTTAGATAAGTTTGTCATAGTATTCTTGGATGACATACTTATCTATTCTAAGTCATAGGAATATCATAAACATCACCTAAGATTGGTATTGCAAGTGCTAAGGGAACATCAGTTGTATGCCAAGCTTAGTAAGTGTTATTTTTACCAAGAGTAGATCCATTACTTGGGACACATTATTTAAGAACAAGGCATAGCATTGGATACAAAGAATATTGAAGCCATTGGAGGATGGCCAACACCCAAGAATGTTTCAGAAGTTATATATTTTATGGGATTAATTGGTTACTACAAAATATTTATAGCAAGGTTCTCTAAGATTGCCCATCCCATCATTTATTTACAAAAGAAGGGAATTAAATTTGAATGGGCAACTGATTGTGAAGAGAACTTTAATTTTTGAAAGAATTACTTACTAGTGCACCTATTTTAAAGATTGTTGACCCAAATGAAAGTTTTTTGGTATGTACAATGCATGCAAGGAAGGAATTGGTGGAGTCTTCACTCAAAATGGACATGTCATTGGTTATGATTCTAGAAATATTAAAGAACAAGAGAGGAACTATGCCACACATGACTTGGAACTTGTTACCATTGTTCATGCATTGAATATGTGGAGGCATTATTTCAAGGGGAATATATTTGAACTAAGAACATATCATAGTGGTCTTAAATATATTTTTGAACAACCAACTTTGAATGTCAGTAAAACAAGATGGATGGAATTTTTAAGTGAATACGATTTTGACATCAAGCATATCAAAGGAAAAGAAAATAAAGTTGTTGATGCACATAGTAGAAGAGTACATCTCATGCATGATACAACCATTAGTATGCATCAAACGGATTTAAAGAGAAGGATTTTAGATGTTGTTGTTACAGATCAACATTACCTACACGTAAAAGTAATCTTACAACAGGAAAATGTACAACAGAAAATTAAAGAATATGAGATGAAGGAAGATGGATTACTTATGCATAAAGATAGAATTTATGTTCTCGGTTCTGGAGAACTTAGGAATTTGGTATTAAAATAAATGCATAATGTTCCATATGTTGGACATCTCGGTTACTAGAAAAATAATTGCAGCAGTAAGAAGCCAATTATTTTGGCCATGAATGAAGAAAGATGTTGTTGATTACTTTGTGGGATGTATGGAATGTCAGAGAGTGAAGGATGAGCATAGGCACCCAGTGGGTTTGCTATAACCATTACCAATTCCAGAGAAGAAATGGGAAGTGGTAACCATTGATTTATAACTAAATTTCCTAGGACGACAAGGAAACATGATTCAATCATGGTAGTGGTTGATAAATTGACAAAGGCTACTCATTTTGTTCCTATAAAAATGACTCATACAAAAACTAATATTGCATAAATTTACATGAGGGAGATTTCTAGGTTTCATGGGATACCTAAGGAAATTGTTTTAGACAAAGATACAAAGTCTACTTCAAATTTCTGGAGGGTATTGTTTAAAGGATTTGGTACAAATCTAAACTTTATCACAACATACCATCCACGGTCATTTGGGAAGATAGAGAGAGTCAACCAAGTAATTGAATACACATTGAGAATGTATGTGATGGATAATCCATCTAAGTGGGAATATTACTTGCACTTGGTTGATTTTTCCTATAATAATGGGCACCAAGATTCATTGAAAATGAGCCAATTTGAAGATTTGTATGGTAGGAAATGCAATACTCTAGTGATTTGGGACAACCCAAGAGACAAAGTGGTACTTGGGCCAGATTGCTAAAGGATATGGAAGACGAGATGGTTAGAATTAAGTAGAATTTAAAGGCATCTCAAGATAGATAGAAATGTTATGCAGATAAGAACATGACAACTAGAGAATTTAAAGTGGGGGAGCATGTGCTTTTGAAAGTGAATCCCAAGAAGAGTTCATTAAAGTTGGGTAGTTGTACAAATTTAGCAGCCAAATTATGTCATCCATTTGAAATATTGGAAAAAATAGGTTCAGTTGCATACATGCTTGCATTTCCTGCTTCCATGAATGTGTATAATGTATTTCATGTATCTTTTCTAAAAACATATGTATATGATCCTAACCATGCTATTGATTGGCATATGATTCAGGTAAAGACAGAGGGAGAATTTCAGGTCTAGCCAGTGCGCATAATGAACATAAAAGTCAAAATGCTCTAAAATCGAGTTATATAGATGGTAAAAGTTTAGTGGACCTACTACAGTCCTGAAGATGCTACTTAGGAGAATGAAGATTCCATGCAGGAAACCTACAATGTTTTGAATAATTTTGAAATTTTGATTTTTGTTTTGTATATGCATTGAGGACAATGCCAAAATAAGGCGGAGGGGAATGTAATACCCCAGTTTTGATTCCCCGTATTAAATAATGTATTTTGTTAATTGATGAAATGTCGAAGTTCCCAAACAATTAAAAGAGGCTAGTGTGCCTAGAAAATGTAATGTTTTGATCATTATTAATAATAAAATACATCGATGGCTACTAGACGAATAAGGACAAGAGTTATAAGGGGTTGGGGGCTTGAGGGGCTAAGTATTTATTTTATAGTTTATTTACCCATTTTGGTTTTAATGGAAAATACCAGTTACATGAGCTTCTTGGAGGAAGACCATGTGGATATTTAATTCCAAGAAATATATAAACCCATCTTTGGGTTGTTTGGGGGTTCTCACCTTTCATTTTGTTCTCTCTCCATTCACTCTTTTCACCCACTCCTCGTTCATCATTCATTTTTATCTGGGATTAGGAAATAAAATGAATTGTTGGAGAGAAGCCATTGTTTTGTTGGTTGTAATGAATGTTGGTCTATTCCATCCATGAATTCATGCCTCCATGTCTGAGATGCATTGGCATGTGTTAAGTTTTTCTTACAGCTATGAATCCTGAGAGTCCCAACATGGAGATTCTTGACAAGATGCACTAGAGCCCTGGATGGAGGTGGTCAACCTGATGGAATGCATGGTAGAGAAGGGGGTCCATTCTCTTGGGTTGTTCAGGATGGATATAAGAGATTTGGTGTACTTTGGATTGTTATGTGTGTTGAGAAGCATATGAGAGCTTGAGTGTTGACTAGTTTGGGAAGCTGAGTGACCCCCTAGAACTGTTCTTATGGATTGATAGTCCTAGCTCGGGGGTGACATTGTTGTTGAGACTTGGAACAACAATATATACAGTTGGGTGGAACATCCTTGGTCTGTAGCCAGTTGGTGATCTGTTTCATTAATTTACTTGTTTATTTATTTTCACTGTGTATTAGTTATAATATATGAGGTTCATGTTTATAATATGCATGCTTGTTGATTATAATTGTGTATGGACTTATATTCATTCATTTTTATGTTGTAGAATGAATCTTGATCTCTGCATGTGAATCGCTCTTGCCTGTTATTTAATTTAAATTTTTTATCAGAATTCAAAATCAGTTCAGATGTGTGTTTTGAAGTAGTGTGGTCAGCCTATGGGTGGTTGGGTATGTTACACCACACATGCTCCACCTTGGCTGGAATTTGTATTAGTTATTTTTCATGGGTCCCATTATTTTTCTTACGAGAGACATTTCATTTTCCTCGAGATCCATGGCTGAGCATATAGAAGGTTCATGATTGGATTTTAATTTTTTCTAGCTACAAGCCTTTGTTCCTTCAACCCCTTATTCCCATGAAATGAGGGATAACCCCTTCTTGGGTCTATACACCTAAAAATCCCAAAAGGTAAGGGGATGAAGGGATGAAATGTGGAAAGTGACAAGTATGGTTGAGAATGGAAAAATGAATCATCAAGAGGACATCCCAGTAGCAAACCTATCCCCAAGGGTGACCCAATTACTAGGGCGCAATGTTAACCACCAAAGTGAAGCAGGGAAAATACTATAATGTCCAAGAAGATGTTACATAATCAAAAGAAGTAATAGATGTAACAAACTCAAATGCCTAAAATATTGAAATGAAACTCACCATGATACTTGTCTTGTACCTCATGGAGAAAGACCCAATGTATTCTGGAATCCAGTTGATGTGGTGGATACCATCGTGATGAACCTAGAGATATGGTGGTGAGCTGGTTCTTTTTCTATGCAAGTGGACATTGTTGGTCAATTTGTCTCTCGATAATCCATGTCTGCAACGCGAGGGACTTGAGGCATCATCTCCTTAGTTATCCCTGGGAGTTGGGGATAACAAGACTCATCCCTTTTAGGGGCGTAAGTTCCAAATTGAATTTTTATATATGTAGAGGACCTAAATTCCAAATTGCACTTTTATATATGCACATATGAGGGTTTTTACCAGATTGTTGTAAATTCATGGGTTGTTAATATAACTTGATTTTGGATTTATTTAGATACCATTAATCACAATTTGGATTTATTAATTGTGTATGTATTCTTGCATATTTAAAAGGAATTTATCTATAGAGAAAAACTAATAGGCCTCTATTTATTGAATGTCGGGAATTATATTTGAGATAGGAACTAAATCATTACTTAACATGTTTTTTTTTATGAAATGTATTGATATATATGTTATGGATAAATGTATTTATTATGAAGAATCATGGAAAATGAATCATTTCTTTCATATGATTTGAACAAGTTGTGGATGGATACTCGTTTATAGCAAGTCAAATTGATTGGTGATGTTAGTAACTCTTCTATTGAGTAATATGGATTTAGTTTATTTATTATTAAATGTCTTACAAATAATTTGTTTACATCGACAATTAGAATGTTCTTTTGTAATGATGTGAACAATAGCTAACAAGTACTTTTGAAATAGTCTTTTAGACCAAAATGTATGTTAAAATGGATATCATAGTGAGAATTGAATTGACCACTAAATTCTCTTACATGAGAGAGGAAGAAATGGATGTTTATGTGGTTGTTATGTGTATGCTAATGGAAATGGTTTATATGGCTTGATTATGTTGCAAATATTCAATGTGCTTCTACACATATTTAAACATGTGTACACTTATTGTAATGAGATGGAAGATCCTTAGAATCTTTTATTGGGAAACAACTTCCTTAATAATCAGTGTTATGTTCTCTTCTATATCTTGACACTTTAAGGAAAGACTGAGAACTATTGAAGTTAGAGACTTAAGAAGTGACATGAAGGATGTAATTAATGTATTCTTCATTTGATAATCTCTATTATAGTTTCATAAAGGGGGATAGTAGCTCTTGTTACATTGACATATAGATGATGGGTTGACCCAATTTCTTTGCTCTTTAACATTGGCTTTTTAATTGGACATATGTGAATGTGTAAGGAAACAGATTTTACAATTCAATAATATTTATGAACAATGGACTTAAGTGAAGTCCTTTCTCTACTAATATGGATTATGGATTGGAATTGTAAGTAGTACTTTTATAATGGAGTTGGAAATAATTAATGAGAAAAATTTTAATATTCACTTAATGAAATGCTAACAAGGTATAGAGATAAGAGGAGGTCCTTTTCATGAATGTGTACCCATAGTATGGGATATGAGTGATGATGGTATTGGACATGTGATTCTACATTATATGTATTTTGGTTTCTCAATTACCCATGCATTGATTGCATTAATAAAAATCAACTGGTTGGTTGTTTATTAAAAAAAATACCCATGTTTTTGAATAATTCGTTGATTTTCATAGTAAGGATGTTACATGATGGTATCAAAGCATAATTTGATACTAGAACCTTTGGACTTGCATGATTTTGTAGCTATTTACAAAATTTGTAAATTCATGTTAAAATGGTGATCATGTGCTAAAGATGAGTGGAAATGTGAGTTAAAAGGGTTCTAATCCATGAGAAAATCCAAAACACTTGGTGTTAAGGGGTTGATTGGATGATGTAGAGAATAGAATGATCAACAATCCTTGTTTATTGAGGGTATTAGAAGTGTATGGATTTAACAGAGTAAAGTCTACCCACAAGTCAAACATGTCCCCAAGACATGTGGCTAACACAAGTGGACTTTGGGTGGAGTTTGAACATTTTGTAAATTGCTCATCATCCACCAAAAAATTGCTTGCTACCTCAAAGGTATTTTTGCAATAAAAAATCAAATTCTAGAAGATATAGTAGATACACCATGTCCATGTGGATGAAATAAATCCAATCATAACCTAGCCACTGTCCAAGATATTAAATTTCCATTAAATTCCACTCAATATAGTTACATAATTGTGGATTTGGAGGAATGAATTTCATTTTCAAAGAAAAAGTTCTTTGACACCATTGAAAAAGGTTTTCGAAGACCTTATCAATGTTTGAAACCATTACTCAAAGTTTAAAGGCACAATTGACAATTTGAAAAGAATAAAGTCCCATGGGTGTGCATGTCTTTCAGAATTCTGTCATTTCCTTTGGTCTTTTATCATCTCTAATTGGTTTTGATAACTATTGAGAGGAAACCAATAATCCATTATAATCCTAATTCCCAAGCCTATGAGCCTAAGAACCTATTTGATTTATTCGATGATGTTTTTGAACTACATCTTTCCATTAAAAATGCTCATAAGCTTCGACAGACAAGATTTGGGAGATTTATAGATTCCCATGATAGAATTCCTACCTGGGAAAGTGATCTCACTCAATATATTATCCCAACCACTTACCATTTTCTACACTTTGTGTCCATGTGTGACAAGTTATGCAACCCTTACAAATGAGTTGTAATGTTGATGGATGATTCTCAATTTATTTTCTCTATAAACCCTACCTCAATTACCCAAATATCGATATTACTTGAGAATATTATGCCATTCAATGATGAAACCCTAGCATAGGAATTCAAATATATAACCCTAATTCAAGTAAGACACTTATTGTCTTAATTTTTTCCAAAGAAATCCATTGTCCTGGATATTTCCCTATTGTTCCAAGCCAACATTTTCCCTTATTTTTCCAAAGAAATCTTATCCATGATTTAATTTATTCTAGGATATGAAGATGGTAATATAGTTTATGAACCAATTTTAGGGCCAATGCAAAAAATTCATCCAATAGTTGAAGAACTTGTAGAAAAGTGTGGTTATGCCAAATATCTTTCAGATTCCATTCACAACTAATTGATTCAGTTCCAATGCTTAAAATATATTAAATATCAATCATACTTAGTATACCTTGTGTTGTATTTTCAGTCTTGTAATTATGAGGGTTTTGAAACCTTTGTTGATAAGTGTATGTATATTTATTACTTTGTATTCCATGGGGATCACCCTCATAGGATGTTTCTAGAGTGTAAGAAGTTACTTTAGTTAAGCCTAGATACCAAGGTAGGGTCTTGGTATATATTTGAAAACCATACTATCATAAGAAGTTATGGTTTGAATTTGAACAATACTTACTACTAATCTTCTTGACACCAAGAATATTTACATTAGAATACATTGAATAAAAGATAAGCTCTTATAACCTTCATTTTGCATCTAGAAAAAAAAATACAGTTAACATTTAATTTTATAGTAGAAGTATGTTGATTTTTAGTTAAGAAGAAGTTAGCTTCACTTGAAGTTGAAAAATTGCTAGAGTCTTTGAGTTTAGAGAAGGGAGAGAATGTAAATATGATCCATATCATATTATTTCGGATTCAAGGGTTGTATTCAATTCTTATTCCTATATTCATCATACAAATACATAATTAGAAAGGCTTTCTAACAAAGAAATTTGGAAAGAGGTCGAATAAATTTTGTAGGGTAAACATGTGCTACTAGAGAAGCCATAGAATTCAAAGGAAAATCACCATTATAGAAAGACAAAATCCCAGAGGTGATAATAATTTATAATGATAAACCTTTGAAGAAAGTGGAGGTAGGGACAACATCAATTGCTAGTATGATTGTGAATCTAGAGAAAGATGTGTTAATGTTTTGGTAGCCATGGGAGGTATTAACCTCCATGGATAAATATTTGACTAGAATAGAATATTCTAGAAGAAAGAGAAAACCTAAACAGATGCGTGAAAACCCTAGAATACAAGTGAGCTCGGTAGAATAAGTAATATTGAAGTATTATATGCAGAAAAGGACAGGTTGGCCTTGCTTGAAGAGACACCTGTTCACTTGGCCAGATTAGTATAAATAGAAGGTGCTTTAAGTCATTTGGAAAAACACTCACTCACTCAGTTGGTGTGCATATATTATAAGTGTAGTAGCAACAGAAGTAGTGTGCAATTCTAGAAGAGGAGAAGCAACAGTTGTAGTGGTGCAATACACTCTTGTTCAACCTTTTTGGTACTCTTACTTGTGTGCTACCTTGGAGAAGGTGCACTCTCTTGGTTTAGCTATTGGTTTTAGTGTGGCTTCATGGAATCATTATATCTAGCAAAGGTTAAGGTGGTCAAGGGTGGATTTGTGCCTATGGTTGGGTGACAATGGTGTAACATTGACTATGGTAAATGAGCACAATATTTTAACAGGTTATGGGCCCACACCACCTTCGGAATAGTCTAACCACTAGAAGGTATATCCAGAGCTCTTTGTCAAGCTTGTTGTATCACAATTGCAGTTGCATCTAGGGTTTCTAATATTGCAGCAACAACAAACCCTAACCTAATTTTTCATGCACTTTAAGTGAAGTGTTTGGAAGAATTATTGGGTATGATAGTGCACCCTAACCCATCAAACCTTCTGGTTCTCTAAGCCATAAAAAAAATCAAAATTGAATATTTTAGTCAGAGTAAAGTTTTGACTGGTCAAAGTAAAAGTTTGACCGGTCAAATTTAAGGTTAGAGTGGTCAAAGTCAAAAGAATGGTCAAGGTCAAAGTCAAAGACAGTCATGAATTCCTCCATAAAATCAAAGTGGTGCAGCAGTAGCATGGTCTCTTGGTAGAGAATGGAAGACAAGGAATGACATCATCCTTGTAAAGAACAAAGGGAAAAATTATGGAACCACAGACTGAAGAGAAGGCATCAAAGGATGAAGATTTTGATTTTTGGAGTTTCCAAGCACATGAACATGGAGTAGGAGAGACAATAAAAACAACTACTGCAGATCTAAATCTCTGGAAAAAGAAGGGATCTTTTTCCAAGGAGAAATTGTAGAGCCAGAAAGATCTTAGATCTAATACATTAAGAGGAAAAACACACTCTCCGGGTTGGAAATAATACTTGTCTCGGAAGAAAATAAACTCAATAAGAACAATAGACAGACTCCAGGTTTGCATATCATGTTTGATATTTTTATTGTTTCTTAAGTATTGCAATAATTTATATTTTATTAATGCCAGGAACAAATGAATACTTAGTAGCATGTACTATTAATATAAATGCTTATTGTACTTAATTGCAATATAAACTAACATCTCCTCTAGGAGATATTTCTTATTCTTGTTCTCAGGAAGGACACCTTGGTAATGCTATAATGAATTACCATGAAATTGATATGTTCTTATATAAAATTATATTATATTGGAAATACTTTTTCTCTTCTTGTTTTGGGAAGGTTATCCTACATATTCCAGGAAGGTTACCACAAAAATCAAGACTTGAAAGGACTCGAAGGGAGTCAAACTTAAAAGGGATTCAATGGTCAGGAAGAAGTAAGGTTTCATGACACTTTACAGGATGCATAGGGGCATGCAGCAAATGGAAGTGTGGTTTGAGGATTCTCTCAAATAGAAGGAGTTGATGGCATAATTCAAAAAAAAGGATCTTGTAGGCTTCATGTCGAGTTGTAGGAATTTGTGTCGAGTTGTAGGATTCATGCTGAGTTGTAGGCCTTGTGCCAAGTTGTAGGCTTCATGCCAAGTTGTAGGATTTGTGTTGAGTTGTAGGCATTGTGCCAAGCTGTATTCTTCATGCCAAGTTGTAGGATTTGTGACGAGTTGTAGACCTTGTGTCGAGTTGTAGGCTTCATGCCTAGTTGTAGGCCTTGTGCCATGTTGTAGGATTTATTTCAAGTTGTAGGATACTCCAGTGAGATGGTATGGTATGTTGAGTTTTTTATACACCAATGAGACAGTATGGTATGCTAGTGGCGTAGTTGAGAACCTGTATGGTTGTGATGGTGTTGCTCATAATATGATCTGGGTGATCATGAGATATCATGTGTAGCTCTAGTGATGCTACCAGTCTGCAAGACCATGTAGATCTTTCCCATGCCATGTGATATGGATGGATAATGATGATACTCACAACATGGGTGTAGCCATGGGTGAGCACATCATGTGGGTGTATCCTGGGAAGATGATGGTGACACACACTACAAGGTGTAGCTCTAGTGTTCTCTAGTGGGTTGTGGCCCCTAGATGATATTGACAGGTCCACATGGGTGTATCCATATGTGATGTAATGATGCTACTAGTATCATATTATATGTAACCATGACAAGAGGATCATGGCATAGCGAGCAAGGATTTGAAGACCAGAAGGGAACATCATGGCTAAATACCTCCCTAGCTAAGAGGGAGTGTTGATATTTTGTTAGTTGTAGGAGGTATTAACCTCCATGGATAAACCTTTGACTAGAATAGAATATTTTGGAAGCAAGATAAAACCTAAAAACATGTGTGAAAACCATGGAAGACAAGTTGGCTCAGTAGAATAATTAATATTGAAGTATTATATGCAGAAAAGGATAGGTCAACCCTTATTGAAGAGACACTTGTTCACTTAGCTTGATTAGTATAAATAGAAGGCTCTTTAGCTCATTTGAAAAAACACACACTCAATCAGTTGGTGCGCATATCTTAGAAGTGCAGTAGCAGCATAAGTAGTGTGCAAGTCTGGAAGAGGAGAAGCAACAACTGCAGTGGTGCATCACATTTTTTTCATCCTTTTTGGTACTCTTACTTGTGCGCTACCTTGGAGAAGGTGTACTCTCTTAGTTTATCTATTGGTTCTAGTCTGGCTTCCCAGAATCATTCTATCTAGCAAAGGTTAAGGTGCTCAGGGGTGGCTTTGCGCCTATGGTTTGGTGACAATGATGTAGAATTGTCTATGGTAAACGATCACAATATTATAACAATATGCACTTATGGAATATATGAATTGGATAATTGTTACACCACAGAAGAAAGAATTAATAAATAAGATCACAAAAATAGAGAATTCAAGTGGATATATTGAAAGTCAATCAAGCAAGATTGTCCAAAAAAGATCCAGAATGGAGAAATGGATTGAAGAAAGCTTATATGTAGTTGAATATCGCCTTAAGAAATACCATAAGAGATAGATCCCTAATGGCCCTATAATATTTATTATTCAAACCCGAGTAGACTCTACAACAAAAAATGTGATAGGGAAAATTGCACATAAAGATGGGTTACTTGTATCCAAGGCTGGAGAATATCAAAAAAGGAAGATTCAAATGAGATGGATTCAATCAACACATTGTCCAGTAAATCAATGAAAGAATTATATACATATATAGTAAATAAGGAGTTAGGAATTCCCATATTAATAACTTTAGTTAATCATACCAAATATATATTTGATATGGATTTTCTACAACAAAGGGTTAGAAAGGATGGGACTAACCTTAAATCACATGAGTATGATACCACCAAGATCAAGTTGGATTTGAATAAAATGCACATGATTAACAAAATTGAATGGAATATATAGACCTATAATCTGGTATCTTGGGACTTGATTTAGGATATTGTTAACATAAATAATTTACAAGAGATGGCCATGAAATTGGAAAAGAAACTTAAGAAAGAGAAGGTTGTTAACATGGAAAGATCGCTAAGAATTTTAGATTTGGAGAGAAATATAGTCACTCTTGGAACTATCCCAAGTGATTAGGAGGCTATGAAAACATCATTCATGGATGAAGACTTAGAAATTAAGATCTTGAAATAAAAATTGATAATACATAATGTAAATCATATTTAAACTAAGAAATTAGTGACAATTCAAAAGGAGAAAGAAAAATTGATGGAGGAGGTTTGTGATATGAATGATCATAATATAAGATTGGGTTAAATAATTGACAAATTGAAAGAAGAGAAATGGGAAGTGATTTTTATAGCTATATTTTCCACCCCAGAGACACATGGAGGACCTACTAATGTTTTCATGTTGAGACACACTCTTATTTGTTCAATTTCTTATATTTTGAGGGAGTTCACACCTTGCATTCCTAGCAAGGTGCGACCAATCACATGTTGCACTAATGGCAAGGTGTGACTAGTGACTAGATGCATTAGTGGTAGCCCATGACCTCCCTTGTCACCTTCCAGATTTGATGAGTTACAAGGAGATCAATGCTAGGTCAGTTATTGATCTCATATGAGGAGGTTGGGAACTCTTAATAGACTCGAACCTCACTAAGTTCTAAAGACCTAAAATCGTCTCGTAGCCTTCTTCGTCAATCTATAAAAGGAATACATTCCAAGGGAGGAAGGGAGGAATAATTCATTATAGACTTATGCTACTCATTTTTAGAGTGCTAGAACAAGACTTCATCCTTCATATCTTAGTTTTCCTTTCTTTTGTAAGAGCCAAGGAGGAATTGGATCAAGGATCTAAGAGAGTCTTCAATTGGGGCTCAAGGTAAAATCTTATTGATATATTATTTCTCCACATTAATATATATGTATGGTTTTCCCCTTCCATTATTGTTGTATTTAATCATGCATGTTGATAAATGGTATATATGAATTTCCTTGAGTAGGTCAGGTTAGATCTAGCATAGATTTGACATTTATAGTGCTTGAAAGTTGGAGATTGGTATATGTTGTTCTCTTGTGTGCAGGAATGAGGCGGCAGGAGTTGGAACAAGATTTATGGAGCTATATCATTCAAGAAAACACAAGGACCTCTGATAGGAACCAGGTTTGAACCATTCGCTCTCCTATTATAGAATAATTTAGGATCATATCTGGTAGATCTAAAGGAGAACTTTAATTTTTCCTATCATACAGTTAGTCTCGGATCATAGGTAGATCCAAGGGAGTACTCACTTATCCATAAGGGGATTTCTCCATAACAGAACTGACGACTCCATTGGGGAAGGATTTTTTTATTCTTTCCTATATTTGGAAAATACTTCCTATTTTTTTCTTTGAAAGTTTTCTATAACTCGTTTCTATTCCTCCTCGTTGTCTAAGTGTTTGGATCTATTAGATATGTTAGATTTGGGCCAGATCCGGGCCTTTTATCAATTTTTCTACATAGTCTCTCCTTCTCTTTGAGAACCAGAGTGATCAGTTACACCTTGAATAAATATCAAGTGGCGACCACCTTAGTCTGGTCACTAGTTTCACCACTAACAAGTTTTGATCGTGCCTGTAGGAGCACAAAAAAAGGCATTTAGGGTGTAACAAACACTCATTTTTTGTGAAACATTTTCTAGGTTTTTTCTTGAAAACTCTAAGGACTATTTTCTTTAGAAAGAGGCCATTTATAAATTAGTTTCTTTAAGTAATTTTTCATTATTCTTTCCATGTTATAAAAGATAAAAATAAAATTTTCATTTTGTGATCATCCCTTTTGGATCTTCTTAGGATCCACCCTGACACCAATCTTGCCAACAAGATGACCCAAGTACTTGACTTTCAAGGCGCCAAAATCACATTTAGATTGTTTGAGGAAAAGTTGGTGTTGAGAGAGTAGATGGAGAACTCGATCCACATGAGCAATATGGGTTGTCTAGGTTTTACTATAGATGAGGATATCATCAAAGAAAACTAATACAAAATGATGGAGAAAAGGACGGAAGACATGATTCATGAGGCTTTGGAAAGTGGAAGGAAAATTACACAAGCCAAAGGGCATGAACAAAAACTCATAGTGGCCCTCATGAGTTCGAAATGCAGTCTTAGAAATGTCTTCCTCATTCATATGTATCTGGTGGTAGCCAGAACAAAGATCAATTTTAGTAAAGAACTGGGAACCACTCAATTCATCCAAGAGGTCATCAATGACAGGAATGGTAAATTTGTCTTTAATGGTGAGTTTGTTGAGGGCACGAAAGTCAGGACACATGCACCAAGAACCTTATTTCTTAAGTACCATGACCACAGGAGAAGAGTAGGGGATCGTACTAGGGCGGATAACACCTGCATTGAGCAATTCTTGAACAATTTTCTCAATTTCATTTTTTGGGGAAAAGGGATGATGATAGGGTCAGATATTGGGAGGAACGATGTCAGGGATAAGGGGAATGAATCATCATGAACACCATGGGAAGGAGGGAGTCCTTGGCAAGTTGAAAAAAACACGTGATGTTTAGAGAGGATGGATTGGAGGTCCTGTAACACAGAGTGTGCCTCACTAGCTTGAATGGAATGGAGTTGTGCAATAATTCCAGAATGACCTTTTTTGAGAAGTTTTTCCATGTGATGAGAACTGATGATATCCGAGGAACCATCGGTGATGCCTTGGAACTTATATTGTTGGCCCTTCTAGTCGAATTGCATGGTTAATTCCTTAAAATCTATGAGAATGGGACCCAAAGTTCTTAGCCATTTTGCACCCAACACAATGTCACAACCTCCCATGTCGATAGAAAACATATGAGATTTCATGTGGTACTGACCAATTTGGAGATGCACATTTTCACAACGCCCTCCACATTTCATGGACCCGCCATTAGCAATCGTGATTCAAAAATTATTGACGGCAAGAATAGAGCAATTAGTTTCTTGGGAAATGCGGCGATGAATAAAATTATGGGTGCTTCCACTATCAACAAGAATGATGACCTTCCTATGCTTAATGTAACCAATTAGCTTGAGGGTTTGGGGAGCAGACAATCCAATGAGAGAATTTTGACTTTGGGAGGGTCAGAGGGAGGGGTCATGTCAGTGGGTTTAGATGACATAGCCACAAGGGGAGCCTCAACATCGTCTTCCAAAACATCCTCCAAGATGGCCATAAAAATATTTTGTTCCTTACACTTGTGACCAGGAAAATATTTGTCATCACAATTATAACAAAGGCCTTTGAGTTGGCATTTATCCATTTCTTCCTTGGTCAATTTATGGATATTTAGTGGAGTAGAAGGAGGAGTGGGAGTGACTAGTTTAATGCGAAGAATAAAGGAGGGTTTTCATTTTTTAGAAGAGATGACCTGTTGTGCTTCCTTATCTATTTTGGTAGATTCCAATCAACTCTGATTCTGATCCATGAGGACATGGGCATGAATCTCATCCTTGAGGCCACTAATAAAATATTCTTGGAAAAAAACATCATACATGCCCTTTGTATGGAAAGCCAATCGCTCATAAGAGGATATAAAGTCTTCCATTGTGCTAGATTGTTTCAACTTTGTCAAACAGGCTAAATGGTTGGTGTCAGTGTCAAAGTGTTCATAAAGCTCTGCCACAAAGTATGTCCAAGACACATACCCTTGGCGGGAATTTTTTCTCCATTCCATTTCCAACGTTCTTGATCTAGATAGAGAACACCATACCGGAGTTTGGCCAACTCATTTGTAATGCCATACAAAGAGAAATAATGTTCCATGTGAGTTACCCAGCCAGTGGGATCTGAGCCATCAAATTTGGTCACATCCACATGTGGAAGCCATAGGTCACGTTGAAAGCGATGGGGCTGAAAATTCTGGGAATGAGAGGAAGTTTCACCTTCAATTTGAAAAGGTGGGTCAGATGAGGGAAGATATGCAAGGATATGCAGCTTGGCACAGATCATCGTAGTGAAGGAGACAAACTGGGTATTGAAGGATTCAAGCTGGGTAGCGAGGTCTTGTTTGAGGTCCTCCATTTTGGCGTCGATGGAGGAATGCATGTTTTTATTTATGGTGGAAACATTGGCACTGAGTTGTCTCACTTCTTGTTGGGTTTATGTGAAATTAGAGTGCAAGGAATTGAAGCAAGCTTCCAAGTCTTGACTATGGGTGTGGGCCATGATGAAGAGGGAACACGAAAAGGGGTGGGTGGGACCACACAAAAAATGGGTTATGGGTGAAGTGTATCACAACGATCAGGGCGACGAGTGGAATCCAGTGGGGTAAATCCCAAATAAGGGTGTTGGAAGGGGGTCGGGTCCACGAGAAATTTTTTTTCTGAGAAATGATAGGTATGACTGTGATAAGGGAAAAGAGAGGAATCCAATGGGATAGGTCTCAAATAATAGTGCATTTATACTCCGATCTAAAGAATATACTCCGATCTGAAGAATATTGTAGTGATGAAATGCCCAAATGCTTAACAGGAATAAATATGTAGTAATTTCGCAACCTGAATGCATGAGACAGTTGTGGGGAAATAAAGCTTGGTTGTTCGGTTTTTGTTTCCATCACAAGGGTTAGGGTATTCAAGGGTTCTACAGACAAGGGTTTTCCCTGTGCTATATCTCTCTGATATACATGTGGGGTCCAACAGTAGTAATCGGCCCAATATATTGGGGCACCAACTAAGGAGGCTAGCCCTTGCCCTCATCTGTACTACCCAACTACCCAGGTACTAGAGAGTATATTCCTAAGTGTTGTTCTCGGTGGAACTATAGTAGTCAGGCGGCCGATCCTTTTATCTATGGAGGGCTTCAGAAGATCTAGGTCGATCCGTATACAGGTGTTTTCTAATGCACTACCACTCGAAGGGGTATCAACATGGGTTACAAGGGTGGCCAACAGATGTGCGCTAAAGTACCACTTGTATTTCCTGCATGTATGAATCCCCTACTGTGGTTTTATGCATGTAACGACAGATCTATGTATCTTTAAGATGTCGGAATACGTCTCTACCCTGGAAAAAAAAATTAAACCACAATTTTCTACTGAGGAAGGTGCTTTGATACCACTTGTAATATTCCAAATATAAAATAGTATGCAGAATGGAAATAATTGTCTAGAAATAGCAGATAAACAATGATATAACCAGAACAATACCGCAATAATATTAGAATAATACCTAAATAACACCAGAAATATCACTTTGGTTACTAAGAGCAATGTTCACTTGCCTCTTCGAGGGGGAAACCTCCAACAAAGTAGAGCTCTATTAAAATAATATCCAAGACAAAAAAATTCATACCCTCTACTCCTATTTATACTAAATATGTCTATCCAAAAGAACAATCTAGAGGAAGATCCTTCTAGAAGAGGAAGATTTTATTAGGTCTTCTTGCATTTGACTTATTCTTCCTTATTGGTAGGCCTTATTAATATTGACCTTTATTACATGAAAATATATTATTCTACCTACGTGAGGGGTTAGGTCCCTAACAACGGTTGCATCCATAAATGCAAATCATGCCCTAGTTTTTGCCACAGGGTCTTCCCTGACATCTCCTATGTCAGGGACTTGAGTAACCAATAACAAAGGGGCTCCTTCTATTGATGGTGCTTTTTTCACTCTTTCTTGCATGATTCTACTGGTTTTACTATCGTATGTGAAACTTCGTAGATACAATATTTCAGCTGACTGAAAAGGTTCACAGGGTCTGAGGCCTAAACCATTGCTCATTATTTATTCTCATGTACCTTCGGTGGACATTCCAAGGATATATTAGTCCATCGGGTGTGTGTCACCCTCTCTATCATCTGTATTCTTCTTCTTTCTTTCTTCTTCAACAACTTTATCTATTGCTTATTTTTCTGCTAATTCGGCTACCACTCTTGCCACTTCAGCTAGTTCCTTTTCTTTTTCTGCAACAGCTTTTGCTTCAGCTTCAACTTGTGTCTCGGCTTCATCTTTTTCTTCAACTTTAGATTTAGATTTTGCTTCATTTTATTCCCTGGAATTTGCTTTGACGACTTCTATTTTTTGTTTATTTTTAGTGTCAATCCTCCTTTTCAGCAACTTCTCTTTGTCTCTTCTATTTTTATATGTTGGAGCCCCTTCCTCCTCTTCTATGGAACCTGAATGAGTTGAGACAGAGATGGAGGAATATCTCTCAGCTTAATTTTTTTCTGCCTCTTTTTTGTCTACCTCTCTTACAGCTTCTTTGTTTGTAATCATTCCTTTGGGTTGGCCCAACCTATTGAATATGACTTCATTGTAAGTTCTAGAGTTTTGATGCACTTCCTCTTCTTCCCAGAACTCAGTGGTGTACTCATATGGGAGTCTAATTCTATTGAAGTTCTCTTTGACGATGTTCTTAGGGTCATGTCTTCTAAATCTTTCCTCTCCAAAGTGGTAGGAAAGTAAGACGTCTACTTTCATTTGGGCTTGCTTGGTGTTTTCAAAGAAATAGTTTCCAATGTAAAGAGGTAGTGGATGCCAAATTTCTTTCTTTTATATGTATAACATTCCTCCAACCCCATGTATGATAGATTGATATGCCACTTCCTAAAGCATGAGTTTGTCAGGAAAGAACCGAGGGAGTAAGTGGGGTGGTTTCATCGCACCATGTATTCTTATATAGGTATCGTGCTCCATTAAATACCAGTCCCCAATCATTCTTATCATTGCTATGGCCTTGTCTAACATACAAGGTGGGGTGGTGCAAAAAATAAATTCATACAATGGGGAAAGGAATTGTTCACAGATTCTTTGATAGTATGTTCAATATGTCTGCTCCCAAAGCATCTTGTAGTATATGTGGATAGTGGATGTTGATGTCGAGGGACTAGAGAGTCCCTAACAATAACATTTTCAACCTCCCATGGTGCTAGGCGAGAAGAATCAGGAATATCACCCTAGGCTTAAATCCTAAGACAAGAATGCACATTGAACTCTAGGCCAATTTTTCCCTAACCTACAGTCCAAGCCTGAATTCCTTTGCCTTATCATTTTACTTTTTAACCATATTTAATTTTTATGTGATTTTATTATTAATTACTTCTATGTGGAGTTTATACATTTGAAATAACAAAATTTAAATCTAATAAAGTAAATGCAAATAATAAAAAAAACAATTGGTTTGTATTTGTTTAACAAAAAGAAAAACTTAACAAAAGTTGGAAAAGGTTAATTCCTAAGTGATTAATTAAAAGATTAATTTAATAAACAAAATTTGATTTAATAACTACCAACAAAATAAATATAAAACATTAATTGAAAAAGTAGTGTGAAGGATTGTTACTTTAACATTATTTTAATTAAAACAAAATTAATTACAAAAATAAAAATAACAAAAGCTTATACCTTAAAAAAACTAAAGGAAATAAATATATATACATCTAGTAACCATAGTGCATTATGTTATTTTGAATTTATATAATTTTTTATATTTTGAATTTAAAGTATTAAATTAATAAAGATGAGGAAAACAGAGGATTTTAAAGAAATAACAAAGAAATAGGTTTTAGAGTGAAAAATAAATTGATTTTCATTTAAAATGCTTCCCGTACAAACTCCTGAATTTTTGAAACCTGCAAGTCTCTACGTAGACTAGGTCTAGGTATATGATCTTTAGCCTTTCTAGAAAAATGTACAATAGAAAGACCAATCGTGAAAAGGAAAAAAAGGAAAGTTCAGCCAGAAGTGGAATGGAGCAATGAAGACGAATCACAAGGAGAAAATCTGCGTATAGAAACCAATTAGCATCGAGTAAAATTGATCCTGAATACAACAAACTTGCAAGTAAACATTCACCTTATGAAGGCCAGCAAGATCATCCTCGCTTTATCCTTATTGCTACTTCGCAAGACTCCCTGATGTCAACGATTATGTCAATCCCAACTAAAGATGTAAATGAAGAATGGAATGAACTAGTCCTCACAACACTCCAAGCATACCTCTCTCTGAATTTTTTCCAAAGTTCTCTCTTAGAATTTTATTTCTCTAAATTTTGTCCTAGATTATTTATGTCTTCAGAAAAATTCCTCCTCTCTATGGTTGTGCACTACTTCTTTTAAGAGGTTGGATGAGTAGTTAGGGTATTTTTGGTTGAAGTAGTTAGATCTGTTTTGGGGTAAACGGTCGGAACTGATAATTTTTTTAAATATTTTAAAATAAATCTTAATTGAAATATTTTAATTTGCATATTTACTAAACTCTTCATGTCATTTTGAAGATTATGGAATATCGAATAGTCATAAGGCCACGTAGAGAATTTAAGGTCCCATCAACGTTGTTTTCATAACCGTCCAAGTAGTTGCATTCCCATGAGGAAATAGAAAAACTATACAGTAGCCATAGAAAGTTCCTTATGTATTTGTTTGTTGCGGAAATGTTGCTAGTTTCCTTCAAATATGTGAAGGAGATGTCTCAGTTTGGATATGAATAAGATTGTGTGCCTGCCATGTTTTTCAACTAAAAATTCTTGCTATCGATGTGTTGCAATATTTTATCATCCCCTCAATCACTGGCGCATGTTCCAGATGAAACTCTGGCTTAATATATAACAAGTCTCTTTCAATTTGTCTCTGACACTAAATGAAAGGATTTCGTGGGTAAAGACTCAATGTTTGTCCATCTTGAATATTATATGATTGTCCACCTTGCATCCAGTATATTTGATCTAGAGTCATATAATAAGGCATAAAGCTAGACTGGAAGGCACTGGATTGAGTTTGGTAGAAACACTGATCACTAGAACCTACATATGTTTGTTGTAAACTAGAGCCCCCAAATTTAGGTGCATAAATCTCTGGTGGAAGAAAATAAACCGAATAGACACTTTTATCTCTTTCACCTGAATATGCTCCATGGTCTGCAATTGGAATACCAATTACTTTTGATGGAATTCCTCGTTGTTGATGGAAAGAGTTTGCATCTAATTCTGCATCTAGTGACACATGGTAATCATAGCTATTGTCATGAAAGTAGGAAGTGATCCCATTTCCTTCAATCTTTTGACCAATGACCTCAGAAGATTTTTCACCATTATATGTGTATTGCACCTTTTTTTATCATGTTGACTCATGTTCAATGTATTTCATTTTTTCATTATATGAAGGCTTTTTCCACAATCATTCACCGTCATAACAATTTCACGATCTATTTGTGAAAATGTCTTTTTTTAACCTAGCGCATTGCTCGACAGAAAAGAATTTGTAACCAATTTTTGATAAACATGGGGCACTTGGATCTCTCCTAGGTATCCTTTCCTTCCTCTTCTTCGTTACCTACACCTCCAGCCCAAAGGCATCACAACCTACATTGCTCATCATCCCTAGAACCATTTCATATTGTTGAACAATGCTCTCTGCAGATACATGATATAAAACACCTTTAATTTTTTCTGAGCCTACCACCACAGTCACCGAGTAGCCATTATCAAATCTCTGATCGACTGCTCCTATCACAATTTTCCCAACATATGCACCTAGATCCACTCCAATAGCTGAGCAGGATCAACCATTTTTTTCTTTCTCTTCGTTGGCTATTTTCAACTTGGGCATAGTATTGGTAGAGTTCCAATTCTCATGCATGAATAGAATTGATTGCGCAGAGCATTTTTTTCTACTACATGCATAGGCATCTTGGTCGCAAACCCATGCAACATAGTCAACCTTAAGAATTTTCTAATAAAATCCTCAATCTTCTAATTCCACTTGCCCTTTCAGATCAACTGCAAGTTTCTCATCAACCCTTGAACTTCCAATGAAAAAGGGTCATGCATGGATCTCCTTCCAGCAAAAGCGTATTCATATTTCTACTATCACAGTTGACAAAATTTACCTCTCTAAGAGGCATCCCACACATAACATGTCAAACTCAAGTTATTATGTTGTGAATCTCTCCTTTACAAACGATAATGGATCATGATGCATCCTTGCATCAGAGTGTAATATCAGTGTATAGTATCCAAATCGATTCCATTGAGTAAATCTTGCACGATCATGAGGAGTAGAATAGTGAAATAATTCCTTGAATCATGTTACATAAATTGTCCCTGATTGAATGCAATAACCAATATATTGCTAATAAGGCGTGAGCGTTAGGGTTCATTCAGGCATGAGCGTTAGGTTTTGAGGTGCAAAGAGACTCATGGAAGTGCCATGGGGCGGAATTCCTGCCCCCTCTCCTACGGACTCAGTCAAAGATGCCTTTCGCAGGCTTATCCACAGTCAAGGAAAGAAGTCTGCCCCCCTCCAGAGATCCCAAAATTCATAAAGAAACTTGATGAAATCCCCGAAATCGTCTTACCTGAAGAGAATCCAATGAAAATCACAATGGCGCTAGCTCAACGAGGATTAGTGGGTCAATTTATGGGCCTGTGGCCGTCCACCAGAACAACGGATGATTGGATCCAACGAAATTGGAAACCGAATCTAGCACATGGAGTAACCTGCTACCCAGTGGGAAGAGGATATTTCGTATTCGAGTTCATCTCTGAGGAAGACTGAGATTTGGTATTCAGAAACAGACCCTACTTCATGGGGACACAGGGGCTATACTTAAATAAATGGACCCCCGATTTTAAACCGTTGGTGGACACGCCTAAGGAAGTGTCAGTTTGGGTCTAGCTGCCAAACCTTCCCATGCACTGCTGGGACTCTGCATCATTGCAAAGGATTGGGAATGGAGTAGGTAGGTTCATTGATAAAGCAGACAATAAGGGACAGTACACCTGTGCCAGAATCTGTGTGGAAGTCGATCTGGAGGCAGGACTTTCGGAAGCTGTCAAGCTAATTGTTGGCTCCTAGACCCACTATCAGAAACTGGATTACGAGCACCTGTCGTTCAAGTGCAGGAACTGCCAGGAGCATGGCCACTTTCAAAGGAACTTCCCCAAATTACAAGTCAGTGGGACAGAGGATGCAGAAGGCTGGAAAAGGGTAAGGAGAGGGAAAAACACGCAGAATGCTAAAAATAGAGGCAAGATAAACCAGGAGCCGCCAAAAGAGGGCAACCCAAAGAAAAGCGCTCCAGAAAACCCAAGATCACAAGAAACCCCCACAATCGTTACAGAAGAAGGAGAAAACCAACAGCCAGTGGCCCTAGTGGATCATATTCCTAGCGCCAAGAGAATAAGTATGAGTAAGGAAAATACCAGCCTGAACACGAATATTGATGCCGAAACATTGGATGAGGAGGATACTGAAGCAAGTAGTCCGAAAGGATCTCCTGGCCAGCCAAAGCAGGGAAGAAAGCCAGAGAAGAAAAGAAGAGAAGAACTGTCCTATAAGGAAGTAACTCAGGGTACACAGCATACAATTCCGGAAATGATGAACACCAGACTGGGGTCGAAACAGGGGAAGACGTCGAAAGGTGGCCCCCCTCCACAGCCAAGTAAATAATGCAATTTGTCTCCTGGAATTGCAGAGGACTGGGAAGCAAGACAAAAGAAGAAGCCTTGAGAGACTTAGTAAGGCTAGCAAGACCTGAAGTCCTCCTAATCTAGGAGACAAAACTCGAGGAGGAAGAATTCCTCCGGGTAAGCAACGCATTTTGGAAGAAAGGCCCAGGAAGGGCAGTAAGTGCTAGAGGTGCCTCGGGGGCATTAGCAACCCTCTGGGATTCTTCAAAAATGAAACTAGTAGAAGAAGCAGCAACCACCCATTGGATTTTCACCAAGCTGCTCCACAAGGGCTCCAGACATTTGGTAAGCTTATTTAACTTGTATGTTCATGTTTCAGTTAATGAAAAAAAATATTGTTGGGACTCTTTAGCTCTTTTTCTTAACCAAAGCAACCCTAAGAATCTAGTAGTGGCAGGAGATCTAAACGTCACCCTCTCTCTAGATGAGAAAAAAGGGGGATCGATAGTTCGAGACCCTGCTAGAGAATGGGTTGAACATTTAATTTCGGATTGGGAACTGGAAGACATTTTTCCAACTAATGGGAAATTTACTTGATCTAATAAAATACTAGGGCCAGGACACATTGCTGCCAGACTTGACCGTTTCCTTGTCCAGTCCACTTTCCTTACTCTTGGTCTTTTGGCTACTTCCAAGTTCCTTCCTCGTTACACCTCAGATCACAAGCCAATCTCCCTGTCTCTCTTCCATTGTTCAAGCCTAGGCCCAATCCCTTTCAGATTCTGCCCTTCTTGGGCGCATCATGAAAATTTCCAAAATCTAGTCCTCCGCTCCTGGAATATCTCCGTCACTGGGTCCCCTTTCTTTGTGTGGGAAGAGAAACTCAGAAACCTCAAATTAAATCTAAAAATGTGGGCAAAAAACCTTGGTTCACCCATGGATGAAAAGAAAAAAATTCAGGAAACTCTAGAAAGGCATCAAGCAGTCATGGAAGAAGCTCAAGTAACCTAGGAACTCCTCAATTAGGAATCTGAAATCCAAAGGAAGTATCATAAAATTTGCATAGAAGAAGAAACTTACTAGAGAATAAAATCGAGGACGCTTTGGCTTCAAGAGGGGGATAAAAATACCTCTTTCTTCCATAAGCAAGCCCAAGAAAGGACCAATTACAATTTCATCAGCGAAATCCACTGGCAAGAACAAGTCTACACAGACTCCAAAGGCATCAAAGAGGCAGCTCACTCTTACTTCAAAAATCTTTATTTAGCACCAGATCAAGAGGACCTGGAGTTGGACTCCTATCCTCTTTCAGAAGTCCCAATTCTGGTTACAGAAGAGGACAATAGGATATTGAACAGACCTATCAGCATGAATGAAATCAAGAAAGCAATCTTTGGAATGAACCCTGACAAAGCGCCTGGGCCGGATGGGTTCACACCTCGCTTCTACATCCACTGGTGGGACATCATAAAAAAGGATTTAAGCAAAATGGTCATGAGAGCACAGGTCTGTAATAAACTTGGAGGCAGCACAAATTCGTCCTTCTTAGCTCTCATTCCAAAGGAAAAAGGGGCCAAAAGTTTTGCCAGATTTAGACCGATTTCCCTTTGTAATACTGGGTACAAAGTTATCACCAAAATAATTGCAAACAGAATTAAAAATATTTTGCCAAAATTGATTCCGGAAAATCAAGGAGGATTTGTGCACGGGAGGCAAATACTAGACAACATTATCCTTGTCCAAGAAGCCATTCATTCTAGCTGTAAAAAAAAAGAAAAAGGCATGGCTGTTAAGCTGGACTTAGCTAATGCTTTTGACCGGGTTAGACATGATTTTCTGTTTGCAGTTATGCAGAGGTTTGGGTTTAATCAGAAATTCATTGATTGGGTGAAGGCATGCATCACTGCTCCTTGGATTGCTCCTCTGATAAATGGACGCCCAGCCAAGTTTTCTCAAGCCTCCCGAGGATTGAGGCAAGGGTGTCCTCTCTCTCCCATGCTCTATGTTTTGCAAGCTTCAATTATTAGCTTCCAATTGCAGAGTGCACTTCAAAGTAGAGCTCTCCCGGGCATTAGAGTAGTTCCCACAGTTAAGGAGGTCAACCACACTCAATTCACAGATGACACACTCTTACTGGGGGTTGCCAATCTCAAGACAGCAAGAAACTTCAAAACAGAGCTTGATATTTACAAAGCATGTTCTGGCAGTGAAATCAATTACCACAAAAGCACGATATTTGGCTGGAACTGCAATCCTAGAGAAATGTTGCAAATAAGTCAGGCCTTAGAGATGGAAGGAATAACAGTTTGGGACAAATTTATTTACCTGGGAATTCTGATTTTCAAAGCTTATTCTAAAGTAGCCCACTGGATGGCCATGGTGGACAAACTTAAGAATAAGATTCAAGCTTGGGGAGCAAATTGGCTTAATAAAGCAGGTAAGTTGGTGTTAATGAACTCAGTCATCACCAGCCTTCCAATTTATCAATGCTCTGTCCTTCTCGCCCCTAAAACAATTACTAATAAAATTGATGAGTTGCTCAGGAGATTCCTATGGGAAGGAGGTAAGAATTGTGAAAGAAAGCTTCACTTAGTCAAGTGGGATAAGGTCAAGAGACCAAATATGGAAGGAGGACTGAGTATAAGGGATGTGGTTGTTCACAATATAGCCATGGGAGGGAAGCTGCTTTGGAATATGATCACAGAGAAAAGATCCTAGAGAAAGCAATTGCTCAAGACGAAATACTTCACAGGGAGTAGAGACCGATGCTTGGAGAAGCCTGCAAAAACTAGAGTAGGCTCGCCGATCTTTCACTTGTGTCAAAGAGCCCTGCCCTTTCTCAGGACTAATCTCACCTAGATTCCGGGGAATGGATCAAAGATTTGTATTTGGGAGGACTCGATCCTTGGAGATCCACCCCTCTCAGATCAAAGAGACACAAGGAATATCAAGGAATGGTTGTTGACTAAAAACTGTAGAATGCTTTGGGACATTTCCAGGTGGAAGAACGATGCCAAGCATTCTTGGGAAGGCTGGAACCTAGGAAGGTACCCAGAAGAACTCAAAGAGGAAGCATCAATTCTGTTGGAATTCCTCCAAGGGAAATCGCCATTAAGTGCTGGAAGCAAAGATAAAAGAGGTTGGGGATCAATATCAGGGGCTTACACTTCAGCTGTTGGTTATAAGGTAGTCTCAGCCATCCCATGGGCTCCTCCCAATCCTGGGCCGTGGAAAACTCTATGGAACTTCCCCTCAATCCCCAAGGTGGACCTCTTTGCATGGACTCTTATTCACAGCAGTATTTTAACTTTTGATAACTTGAAGAGGAGAGGTTCGGAAGGGCCCTCTCGATGTCCCCTGTGCGCTCAAGCAGAAGAATCCATTGGCCATATTTTTTTCATTTGTGACTTTTCCAAAGAAGTTTTGGGGCTCCTTGTGGGTTCAGTCGCTTCCAGTATTCCAACTGAGAGTAAGGAGCTCTTTAATTGTTGGTTATCCCTGTCTCTGTTTGATTTGAAAAAAAAGAATTTGCTCAAAACAATTTGGATGTGGATCCCCAAATTTATATGTTGGAAGGCCTGGCTAGAACGGAACAACAGGATTTTTAAAGAAGAAAGAAGGTTGCCAGCTCAGGTGGCCATCAAAGTCAAGACCATGATTTCAGAAGCCATAAATGTTAATCCTACTATCCAGAACTCTGCCACATTAACTGAGGAATAAGGGAATTGTCTCAAAGAGTTCAGGCCAACTCATCTGAATACCAAACAAATGAATCCTCCAAGAAATAGGAACTGGGAGATCCGAATGACGGAACAAGAGTTCCTAAAATGGAGGTCGACGCTAGATGAATGGTGTCTCCAATTCAATGGAGCATCGAAAGGAAATCCTGGCAGGGCAGGGGGAGGAGGAATTCTTCTTGAACCAAATGGATCAATCAAATTTTCCTTTACCTGGGGCCTGGGCTTCGCATCCAACAACCAATATGAATTCTTAGCTCTCTGGAAAGGGATAACTCAGGTGCTAAAGCTGGGCATTAAGGAAGTAACGATTATGGGGGACTCTAAACTGGTGGTGGATGCATTGAATCTCAAAAAACCTCCAAAGGATATGAGGCTGGCTCAGTTATATAAAAAGATCCTCATCCTCCTGGAGCAACTTAATGATTACAAAGTTCATCATGTGCTTAGGCTGTTGAATGGACGCACGGACAAAGAGGCGAATCAAGGTACTTTACAAAATAAAGGACAGCTGAAGATCAATGGGGAAACCTCCCATCAATCGATCCCCTAAACGCAGAGCCAATCCAAGCGAGCCTTTCAAATGGACATGCCGTCAGACAGGAAGAGCGACAGCCTCAATCTAGCATCCGTACGGATAAGATCTAAACTCATAGATTTGGAATCTCACTCTATCCGTGAGGAACACGAGTCGGGACAGGCTGGTCTGTTTTTAAATGGTACTCGCTCAATGCAAAGTTCATCTTAGCATGTGAACGAATTAATCGCAGGGCATAAGGTAGCAGCGAATGATCCGGGCCTAGCAGACATGGAGTCGGGCTCCAAAACCCCTCTCACGCCAAAAGAATGAATAGATTTGATCAGAGCCGAACTGGAAAGCATAAGGGCCTCCACAAATCAGCGAAAATGGGAAACACTCAACTTTGAAATGCAAGATCTCAGGTATGAACTCTCAGATGAAATACATGTTGGTTTGAAGGATGTGGCCAATCTCATGGGAGACTTAGGGAAGCGTCTCTGCAACCTGGAGCAGAAGGTGGAGGAATTAACCAAG